>RJWH01000410.1:639114-823164 GCA_004363575.1 Solenodon paradoxus
TCAAAAAAAAAAAAAAAAAAAAAAGGTGTATTCAGTACCAAGTGGTTGATTTTTATGGTCTGATTTTTTAAAACTAAATTTCAGAAATAACAACCGACCCACAGAAAGTGAAAAGTTGATTATAACCTCTGGCAAAATACTCTGCCTTTTCCTTTTTAAGACTTGGGATTCTCCCTGAGAATTCCACACTGAATAAGGAGATGTGGGTGGCTGATTTCTTCCAACCCCAAAACTCACTTAAAAATAAAATGGGGATTTTCACAAGATTTTGTTAAATGACCTCTGTCCCCTCTATCTTAACCTCACCTACAGACCTACCCGGCAATGCCCTACAGCAAGGCCTGCCTTGGTTACTGATTCTTAGAAGGACTTTAGGAATTGGAGTATTGGTCACTCCCTTTGGTATACGACAGGGCAACGATGGCTTAGGGGAATTGAGTTGCTTATTGACCTCCCCTTCCCGCGGGCTAGTTTCCTATGAGAGGAACCTGGGAAGGAGAAAGGCGATTTGCTAGGGTGGATACAGGATTCTGGCATCCTCTTCCCCAGAATTGCAGGGAAGGCCCAGATATGAGCCTAGGTCAAATCCTCTGAGACAGCATCCAGACTAAAATCAGCCTACTGACCCCAAGCTCGGCTGTTGCTAATAAGGCTTATTACTGAAACCCGCAGCGCTGAATGATACAGAAGAAAAAGAACACGGTAACGGACAAAGGAAAGCGCTGTAGGTCTCAGTCCTAGGTAGTGTTTAAACCAAGGGGGCAGAGGGTCAGGAGAAACATCTGTTTTCAGCCCGAGTTACCCGCGAATTTTTTCCTGGAGAGAAGCTCCCGGAGCAATTTACAGCATTCCAGCTTGAGCCTTTTCGTGCCAGACGTTCTGAATAAACCTTTAGAAACCCAAGCTGCCTGAGAAGGACCAGAATGTGCGAGGGAGGTAGCACCTCCAAAGACCTGGTCTCTGGGAAAGGAAAATCAAGCGCAGGCTGTTTGAGCGGCCCCGGTTGCCTGAAACGAACCGCAGGCCGCTCTCTCCTTCCTTCTGAGCGGTCCCACAGCTCGCGCAAACGTGGTCCGAGACTGGCGGCCCCAGGGCTCCAGCCGGCGGCAATAGGCGGCCCTCGGCGCTTTCCAAGGCTGCAGCAGGCGAGTCTGGGTTTGTACAGAACTTACAGGCGAACTCCCAGGAAATGCCAGCCCACGTAACCCCCAGGCGTTTTCCGGAAATTTCAGAGTCTCCGGCAGAAGGTACCTGGGCGCCCGGGCTGCGGGTTTACGAGCAAAGGGGTAAATGAGGACTCTAGTCTGTCCCGAGGGTCCCGCGCCCGACAGGGGGCACCCTATCACTGCGGAAGCACCTCGGGCGTTCCCGGCTATCCCCTGGACCCAGTTGTGGGGGAAACTTGTAGGTCCGTCTTTAGAAAGGTGACGCTTCTCTTCCGCGGACCCCCTCCCCAGCTCTGCGGCTCCTTTTTGTTTGTGGGTTAACTTCTAGAAACAGATTTGACCAGGAGCAAAACAGAGGAGTAGGGGAGCTTATATAAACAGTCTAATTTAACCAGAATATTCTTTTGAATGTTCGAACTGTTCGTCGTTTTTTTTTGTTTGTTTGTTTTGTTTTTGTTTTTGTTTTTTAAGGGTTTGTCCGTCTGTTTGGCTTCTTTCCTACTGAAAAGACGGTGTGTTTGGGCTTGGGTGCGCGCATGGGTGCTGTAGCTGCTTTTGTGCCCTGGGCTGCAAAGAAAGATCTGAAAAAACCCACAATTCCTCTTTTGAGCTTCCCTGCAAATTCCTCTTTCCCAAGCCCGCGGAAAACGGGTAAAATTGTTCCTATTTATGTTCTGGGACCCGGTGAGAGATGGTGGGAATCTGGTCCCGGCGGCTCTTCTGTGCAAGCCTAAGCTACCTGTGCATTCACGCCAGGACACACCTGGGATGAGCTGTCCCTCCTGGGAGCCTTCAGCGCCACGCAGGTCAAAGCAAGGCGACCCCCTGGGATTTAGAAATATGTAATGGCGTTGGTGCAGCGAGTATATTAATGCCTCACTATGAATCGGTCTAACAACTCAGTTTTCGATGCAAAGTGGATTCAAAGTAATGAGGGCCCAAGTGGCCTCGGGTAGAGGCAAGGTGGTGGAGCCCCTGCATCTACTGCTCCTCCCAGATCGTCTTCCACCCTGATTCTCACCCATTCCTTTCATTCTCTAAGCTCAGCTCAGCCCCTGCCACCTCGTCGATGTCTTCTGCCACCATTGCCCTCAGCTCTGGACAAGTGGGATGGATATCTCATTTCCTATTTTTACCCTATTTTTAAGGTGAAGAGCGGTGTAGAGCTGGATCCTCACACCCCAGCGGGGTTTCTAGAATCAGGAATGGGCATTCACATCTAAACTCCTGTGATAACTATCCCTCCCCAGCACACGCCCCAAAATCTGAGCTCACTGAGGTCTTGGTGCCCGGCCAGGACAGATGACAATGTGAGCCAGAGTAAAAAGGAAGTATATGGTTGCCGAGGATCATATTTTTCTAAAACAACCCCCAGGAAAGCAGAGAGAACAGAAGTCCTCCTGAGAGATTCTTTGTGCCCCATTATTAATTCCTTTTCTTTCTCTTTCTCCTTCTGCCTTACCCCCGCCCCCCCCCCTCCTGCCCAGTTTGTTTTAGTTACGAAATGCTGTGGGCTCCTAGGCTGTGACTGAGAAGTAACCTTGAAACACGCCGGCCTGAATGTCAGAGACAAATAAGTCTCCCAGCCGTCGGTTGCAGCTGGCGGGAGCTGCGTGATTCGGCGCCCGGCGCCTGGACAGCGCCCTGGCCCGCCAGCCACCCCTCCCACCCGGCCGAGCTTGGAGGAGGCCAAAGCCGAGGCGGCCGACCCGGCGCGCCCAGACTGCCTTCCGGAGCAGCTCCACGTCTTAACCATAACAGGGAGGGGCGTCCCAAGAGCTGCGGCGGGAGAGTTAAAGGTGTGTACAGAGTTTTTCTAAATACGACAGCGCTTTGCAAATTGACTCTGTTACTGGCTTGTTGTTTCGGCAGGGAATGCGCACTGCGAATGAAGAAACCTGGGATAAATAAATGTGGCTTTTATAAAGCGCTGCAGAGGGCATGAGGGGCGCAGTGGCCGGATGCGTCCACTGACAGACGTACCAGGCAAAGGGCTCTATCAAATTGGGATCAGAGCCCAGGGCTGCTCTCGGGGTGGCCTCCTGCCTAGTCCCTCCTCCCACGGGGACTCCACGTGGACGCGGGAGGAGAGGGGGCTGGACCAGGGTGTCCGCGCGGGCCCGCTGGATTCTCTGGGTCTGTGTGCAGGGGTGCGCCGGCAGCTGGGCGGGCGCCGGACGCGCGGGGGCAGGTGCGGGGCGCAGTCCGAAGCTCCCTCTCACCTAGGTGTGAGCTGATTATTCAAATGGGCTGCCCGGGGTCTGGGGATTGGAGGCCCGCGCCACCGTGCCGCGCTATATCACCAGCCTCCCACGTCACTGCGGCACTTGTCCGCTCCGCGGTCCACACCTACTCCTCCTCCTCCACTCCGCCCCCCCCCCCGCCCCCGCGCCGCGCGCTTCCCGCCGCCTCCCGGCAGCTCGGCACTGGCAACCTCGGCCTCCGCCCGGCAGCCCGCAACTGAGGCGGCGGCGGCTGCGGCGCTCGCAGCACTAGACTGCTGTCTGGGTCTCCTCCCATTCGCGGCCCCCTCCTCCCGGGACTCACCCCGCCCGCCCACTTCCAACTACCGCCTCCGGCCGGCCGAGGGAGCGAGAGAGGAGCCGAGAGCAAAGGAGTGCAAGAGGGGGAGGGAGGGGACCGTGCCTGGGCTGACTTTTTTTTTTTTAAGAGGGTGGGGGTGGGGGGGTGCTTGCTGGTCGTTTGTTGTGGCTGTTAAATTTTAAACTGCCATGCACTCGGCTTCCAGTATGCTGGGAGCGGTGAAGATGGAAGGGCACGAGCCGTCCGACTGGAGCAGCTACTATGCCGAGCCCGAGGTAGGCACTCGCCTTTTCCAGGGGGAAGCGGGGCGGCGGCCTTCGCTCTTCTCCCAATCTCAGGACCGCTGTCCGCGTCCGCACCCGCCCCCGGTCCCCGGCAGCTCTGAGCAGCAGTCTTTTCCACTTTCCTTCGACTCAAATGGGTCTCTTTTTTATACGACACACTGTTAGCCTTGAGATAATATTAACTTTGTGATCAAATATTGACTTGCGGCGCCTCCAAATCCTCTTCGTGGCCGAGCCACGCACTATCCTAACAGAGTTCTGTTTGGCGGAGCGCGGCTGGGGAGGGGTGGGAGGTCGACCGGCGAGGGGGTGGGGAGCTGGAGAGGAGAAGGTGGGTAGGAGTTGGGGACTGAAGTAGAGGCAAAGAGTCAAAGACTAGGGGACACAAAGAAAGTTTGTGGCTATAAAGTCCGGCTGCGTGTCGTGCAGTTCGCTGTCCCCTTCCCATCCCTCCGTCGAGCGCCTCTGGCTAGCACCAGACTCTAAGCCGGTGCAGCATTTAGGTTCCCTTGGGGCCAAGAATGGGGTCCGGAGAGGAAGGTTGAGGCCGAGGGAGCCTGGCGCACTCTCCCACAGGTTGTTCGCTCGGGTTGAAGGTGGATTCTGGAGCTCCAGAGAAAGGGGGAAACTCTGGGGTGGGGAGATGCTTTGAGGGTGCTTGTCTAGAGAGTGCGCCACGGGACCCGTTTTAAAATCTGAGGCAGGCGCAGTAGGGCTAGTTACCTGCTCTGGCTCAAGACGGTAGCCCGCTCACCACCTCCCAAGAGCGACCTCGGCGCGCTCTGGGCGAAACGTTCTCGGTGTTCGGGCCGGGAGCCGACGAGGAAGGACTCTCTAAAGGTCTTCCTGTAGGCTGGGGCTTGGGCTAGTCCGACGGGTTGAAGGTAAGGCTGGGTGAGCTCAAGCCGCGATGCTAATGCTGTGCGCCCCTCTCCCCGGGCTCTGTCCGCAGGGCTACTCCTCCGTGAGCAACATGAACGCAGGCCTGGGAATGAACGGCATGAACACTTACATGAGCATGTCGGCGGCCGCCATGGGCACCGGCTCAGGCAACATGAGCGCGGGCTCTATGAACATGTCATCGTACGTGGGCGCGGGCATGAGCCCGTCGCTGGCCGGCATGTCCCCCGGGGCGGGCGCCATGGCGAGCATGGGCGGCTCTGCCGGGGCGGCCGGCGTCGCGGGCATGGGGCCGCACCTGAGTCCGAGCCTGAGCCCGCTGGGAGGGCAGGCGGCTGGGGCCATGGGCGGACTGGCCCCCTACGCCAACATGAACTCCATGAGCCCCATGTACGGACAGGCGGGCCTGAGCCGTGCCCGCGACCCCAAGACATACCGGCGCAGTTACACGCATGCCAAGCCACCCTACTCCTACATCTCGCTCATCACTATGGCCATTCAGCAGAGCCCCAACAAGATGCTGACGCTGAGTGAGATCTACCAGTGGATCATGGACCTCTTCCCCTTCTATAGGCAGAACCAGCAGCGCTGGCAGAACTCCATCCGCCACTCGCTGTCTTTCAACGACTGCTTCCTCAAGGTGCCCCGCTCACCAGACAAGCCGGGAAAGGGCTCCTTCTGGACCCTGCACCCCGACTCGGGCAACATGTTCGAGAACGGTTGCTACCTGCGCCGCCAGAAGCGCTTCAAGTGTGAGAAGCAGCTGGCCCTGAAGGAAGCAGCAGGCGCCACGGGTAGTGGCAAGAAATCGGCCTCCGGGGCCCAGACCTCTCAGGGGCAACTCGGGGACGCCACGGGACCCGCCTCCGAGACTTCTGCAGGCACCGAGTCGCCCCACTCGAGCGCCTCTCCTTGCCAGGAGCACAAGCGAGTGGGTCTGGGAGAGCTGAAGGGACCGCCAGCTGCAGCGCTGAGCCCCCCGGAGTCGGCGCCCTCGCCCGGGCAGCAGCAGGCCGCGGCCCACCTTCTGGGCCCACCCCATCACCCAGGCTTGCCGCCTGAGGCCCACCTTAAGCCAGAGCACCACTACGCCTTCAACCACCCCTTCTCCATCAATAACCTCATGTCCTCGGAGCAGCAGCACCACCACAGCCACCACCACCACCAGCCCCACAAAATGGACCTCAAGGCCTATGAACAGGTGATGCACTACCCTGGCTACGGGTCCCCCATGCCGGGAAGCTTGGCCATGGGGCCGGTGACGAACAAAGCGGGCCTAGACGCCTCATCCCTGGCGGCAGACACTTCCTACTACCAGGGGGTATACTCCCGTCCCATTATGAACTCCTCCTAAGACAGCTACAGGCCCTGGGTAGACCTACAAGGACAAGAGAGAATTATCGCAGTGGAGACTCAGAGGAAGGAGGAAGATGTGTTGAAGAGGTGCCAGGAGGAAGAGACCCATGACACCCCCACCTTCCACAGCTTCCCTCCCAAACAGCAGGGCCACTCTGACATCTCTGATCCTATATAGGGAGGAAATGGGAAAAGAGGCAGTCAAAAAGAGAAAAAAGTAAAAAGCCTACAGTTCCCACTGGTGTAGACTCTTGCTTCTCGAAGGACCTGCAAATTCTGATTTTTTGTTGTTGTAGTCCTCCATTGCTGTGTTGCAGGGAAGGCTCACTTTATTAAAAGAAAAAAAAAAAAAAAAAAACACAAACTTTTGTGAGTGACTCAGTGTAAAAACCATGTAGTTTTAACAGAAAACCAGAATTGTACTATTGTTTAAGAAGAGAAGAAAACATGATGTAAAGGTCTTGTAAATGACCAAGAAAAAGAAAAAAAAAATGCATTCCCACTTTCAACATGGTGAAATCCAGGTCTCGGGTCAGCTTAATTTATGGTTTCTGCTTGCTTTTATTTATGGCTTATAAATGTGTGTTCTGGCTACAAGGACCAGGGTCCCCAAATCTATATTAAAGTGTCATTGCTGGTTTTATCCCTTGAATCTTCAACTTTTTTTTTTCCTTTGCCTGATTTTAAAAATAAACACATCTGAAACTTATTTAAAAGTAGGAAGGAGAGCCTGGCTGGCTGTGGGTTTTATTTTATATGGTAGGATGACAGGTGCTGTTTAACAACATTTTATTATTAAATGTTTCAAACATACTGAAGTTTAATGAATTTTACAGTAAACATACATGCACCCATTGCCCAGATCCTATAGTTACTATTTCACCATACTTGTTACATCACACATCTGTCATCTATCCACCCTTCATCGGTCAGGTCAGTTCATCTTATTTGTCTAAATGCACTTCAAAGTAAATTTCAGACATCAGAACACTTCCCCCTAAACACTTCAGCAAGCACACCATTACCTAGAATTCCATTATTTTTAATGGTTCCTTTTTGGATTTCAAGGTTAAATATACACACAAGGAAACACGCAGATCCCATGGGGTACCAGTCCAAGGATTGGATTTCAGTTTCTCCTTATAGCAGAAGAAAACCCATATATCTTAATTTTCCACCTGGGCCATGTGTAAGTACAATGTTGCTGATGTCTCTTGGGATGCCCAGCATGGCTTTTTGGGGGAGCATTCCAGTGTTACATGTTTGGACTGTATCTCCAATCTTACAACCCCCTTAGAGTCAGTGCACCCAGGTTGAATTTGCAAATGTGTGGGTGGGGGTGCTTTCCTTTTCCTCCTGCCCTCTCAGACCCCTTTATTTTAGGACTTTGCTAGGATCCTATAGCCTCAGACCTCTGTCTACACTCCATGACACTATTCCACCTCTTCCTTCACTTGAGATATCCTGCACAGCCTGGGTAGATCTTGCTGTGTAGCACAGGAATAGTGAGACTTCTGGGACCATCCCTTCTGGCATCCCAGCTAGAGAAGCAAGACTCTCTTGGTTTGAATTAGTTTGATAAGAGTAACTCAGGACAATGATCCAAATCTTTTAAAAGTAAGGTACATTTCGGGATGAGGTGCAGTTGAGGGTTGTGTGTGTCAGCTGGCCAAGTGACCCCTGGTCAATGGTAAGATTTCAGGGTTTGCAGATATGACTCTCCGTCAGTCCCTCAGACATATTCACCCTGCAAAGCATCCTGTTACCTCAGGTTGACAAGCCAGGATTGCAGGGTCAAGGGGATGACTAGTATTTTGTGAATCTTAAAGTATGGAGCTGAATTTCTTCACAGTCATCCTAGCTTCCTCAAATCCATGACAACTGGGGAAGGGAAGTCTGGCCAGTATACAAGGGAGAACTCTGCCTTTGCCCAGGTATCTTCTGGCCTGCAAGTTGGCAGGGCAGGGGTACAGTGTCTTTTCAGACAGCACACCATTCGGCTGGAAACTCCCTGGTGGTGGCTAAGAACTCTCCGCAGGCCTCCAAGGCCAAAACTTTTTTGTGCCAGGTTTCTAGGCTCAAACTCCTCTTTGTAACTAGATCTTTGGGCTTTTTAGACCTTTCGAAGTTGTGTCAGAGCTTCGGTCTAACCCTGACGATTGTCTCTCCGTGTATCCTGTCACCTTACTGGGTCTCTACCCCCTCTAACACTGGCCTTCCCACGAGTTTGAGAGGGGTTTGCCCAAGCCTCGCCCCCCACCCCCCAACCGCCCCCACGTCGGTCCCCAATCCCCTTTTAACATTCCACATTGTCCCAAAGAACACTAGGAAGAGAAATTGGTATAGAGGGGGCTGGGGGATCCGGAGGCTGAAGCCAGCAATCAGGGCAGTCTCTCTCCCCTGGCAAGGACACACACGTCGTGAGCCCGGAATGAAATGTGTTTCATTATCACATAAAAGGCTCCCGTGGCGAAGGAGCCAAGAGGCAGGGCCGGGGGCCGAGTGGGGGACAATGGAGGCTGAAAGCGCTGCGCTAACCTGCTATGTTTCGTATTGCATGCCCATTGTGCTAGGGTCGTTTTAAACTACTTAGCGCGCCCCCCTCCACTGATCTGGGCCGATAAGATATAGTTCTGTGCCGACACATAAAAAGGTTGTCCGGGAGCCGGGCGCCTTCGCAGGCTTTTCTGCGCTTGGTTCAAAATCCAACCCTCCCGGCGCCCCCCACCACACACACCCCTGACCCCTTTGGTTGCAGCCCCTCCCCCAGTCAGGACTCCAAGCTCCGCAGCTCCCAGCCGGTCCTCCTCCCTATATCCCCAACTCTGTGGACTGTGGGGTGCAGTCTTTCTTTTTTTCTCTCTCTCACTTTTCTTCCTTTCCTCCCGCTCCTTCCGCGCGCCGGTTTAAGCAACCGTGATCTGTGAATAAACAAAGTCAGTAAACAACCGAAAAAAACATTCTAGATCCGAATTCCAGGAGGGTAAACTTTCCGTGCCACGTCACACTACGGCAAATTTGCACAGATATTATATTGCCTCCCCCCTCCTTTATTCTTTTTTTTTTTTTTTTTTTTTTTTTTTTTTCCAGGATCCCATTGTACTTAACTGAATTTTATAACGCTGATCGATATCTTGGTAAAATATTCATTTTTAAACTAGCGGGCAGTGAAATCTTTGCTTTGTGTGCTAAAGTCAACAGTCGCTGGGTTTGAGCTCAAATAAATGCTGGGATGCCTCGGCTGGGAGCAGTCGGCCGCCTCCCTCCGCACACTGGACGCTCCGCCGCCCGCCAGTCAGTCGGTCACTCGGCAGGTAGGGAGCGCCCACTTGGGCCGCACCCGGTTTCCCTCGGTAGCGTCTGCCCCCCATTCGCGTCCGCGCGCCTGTCCCCCCGCCCCCCCCCAAGCAAACCCAGCGTAGGGTTTCAAAACCTGGGGGTCGGAGGAGTGAGTGCTCCTCTAAGTCGGAGATGAACCTGGGGTTTGGGAGGTGGCCTTTTCCTTAGGGCATTTCTGAGGCTGCACCGCCTGTGAGGATGTGGGGTCGAAGAATTACACATTCAGAATTAATCTGGGCTCTAGGTAAGGAGAGTTTGATGGGACCCCTGAGCCAGGACAGGCTCCGGCAGCCTCTCCCTGCTGGGGATTCCACCTGAGCGCCGGCCTCGAGTTTTCCGCGGACGATTGGGGGTGGTGGAACGCCCTTGGCCTCTTGGCCCAGGTGGGGGTCAGCGGGAACTGGTACACAGATACCAGGTGCTGAGAGAGTAGGAAGTATGGCTACGCCCTCTACGGCGCGCTCGCGCTGGTGCGAGTCCAGTCTCGGGGTTTCCCCGGTGGTCCTTGGCTGAGCCGGCAGTGGAGCTAGGTGCACTGCGGACAAAGACACAACAGCGATTTTCAAAGAATCGAGGAAACTTTCTTTGTCGCTACAAGTAGCGGCTGGGGAGCTTTACGCACTGATGCGCACGGCTCCGGGTAGGTTGGGGAGCGCTGCGGCGGATTACCAGCCCGGTCGCAGAGAAAAAGACAATCAACCACCGTACCCCTTCTCCCCAGTCTCCCCGCAACTGACCCGGTCAGGGGCGCGTTGTGGTGCCTGAGGACGCCGAGTTTGGAGGACCTAACAGAAGGAACGCATCTTTCCGCCGCCTGTGGAAAGGCACCAACGGGACAAATTGTCATTTGCAACGATGCCAGTTGAAGAGACAAAGGCCCTCAGTTTTAAAACTGTCTTTCCTCTGGGGTCTAGCAGCTGCCCCTCCACCCGAAATCTACATTGCCCTTGGGGTTTTTGCTTTAAACTACCGTGTATCGGGCCTTGTAGGCAGGCGGGTCGGCTCAGGAATTGGGGGTAGTTAGGCAGGGCGTGATATGCGTCAGGTACTGGGTCAACCGACATTGTCTGCCACCCCAACTGGAAAGCTTTTCCCGTCTGCGTTGTAGTCACCAGATTCCCAACCCCAAAGGGGAGAAATCGATCCTGGTGATGAGTCAGTTGTGTGAGCACCTCCTTTTGTATATCCCTGGGCCCTTCCTCCCCCTTCTCAGGCCGGAAAGCGCCTTTGTCCGCCTTGCCGGAGGTCGGAGGGAAGCGCGCCTACCTTCCCCAACTCTGACGAGCTCCAGCGGCAGTTATCTTCCGCGAACAAGAAGAACACCTGCAGGACACACCGCTAGGCTAATCATTTTTAAATAATTAATGCCTCGGGGTTCCACTGGTAATACGCTGCCTCGTATCCGTCAATTACTTGTTATTAGATGAGCGACGCCCCCACGGCCTTCCCTCGGGCCTTTGATGGCGCCTGGTCACCTAGCCCAGCCACTTCACCGCCGAATTAAAAGGCGCCCGGCCTTTGAAAGTCAGGTGCGTAGTGACCGCGGCCCTTAATTCAGTGCAAGTTTTGAAAGAAAGACCCTTGCTGAAGAGATGTAATCTTCCAAATGGCCAATTTAAACGCCTGATCTGTATCGCCCGCCTTTCTCAGCTTTATAAAGAGAAGTCAGTCTTCCGTGCTTTGAGAGACTTTTTAGTGTGGGGGGGGCGGGGGGGTTGTCTAAGCGTGAGATAAGGCATAATAGGGCCTAGGAGGAGAGGTTTGTCCAGGAAGGTACCTGGAGATGCCTGGGCTAAGTGGTTTCTCTGAGGCAGCATATCTTGCTAGGCCTAGGGATATGGAGGTCCTCTCATCTTGGGGGAGAGGGGACACTGAGGCAAGGTCTTTAGGAGTGTAGGCCAGAAGTGCTGCCTGGGCCTTTTCTGGCTGTGAAGCTGTTCTCTGTAAGAGGCAATACGAAATGGAATCTTCTGCGTGCCTCACCTAACATGGGCCTGGTGCTGTAGAACCATATAGAACAGCTGTGCTGCTCATGCCCATTGACTTGTAGGCACCAAGATCTGCCACACAGAAAAGCCCCTCACACACACACACACACACACCAAACACACCTTAGCATCACCAGCCCAAATTTGCTGTTCCTGCTGTAGAAAAAAAGCATTATTTCAGACCCTAAATGCCTTTGCTGGGTCAGGGACCCTGGACACCAGCCCCTGGAGACAGCACCATGGCAACCCAGAACAGCCAAGGTTTTTTTTTTTTGTTGTTGTTGTTGTTTTTGGGGGGGTGGGGGGAAGAGGAGAGGAGTAGGAGGAGGAGGAAAAGGCAAAGGTGGAGGAGGAGGTCATCCCCTGAAGTTTGCAACTCTATGTAATTAAATTTCTGCAACTTCCTTTCCCCCATCAAATGTGCTTTTTACAGTAAAGATTATGAGGGGAGAAGGAGAGACCATTTTAAACATGAATGGAGACGGCTGATTGGAACATGATTTTTTGCTGCTTGCTGGTTGTCCCTGTGGGTTCTGGACTTCACACAACCTTTCTAGGTCATCACACTGATGGGCATTTTCAAAAAATTCCTTTTTGATGAGATGCACCATGCAGATGCAGGCAGGATGTTACAGGCACCTCCAGAGACAAGCAAACAAAACTTTCAAGGAATAGAGGTGTGCCCCCCAGTGGAACTCAGCAGGGTCCCACAGCTCCTGGTGGGTTGCTTCTCCCTTTGACAAAACTCCCAAGGAGCCCTCTATCCCCGCAAAGCTCAAGAGGTTGCCTCAGAAGCCTAAATCCTGGGGCATCTTCCCCATTCTGTTCACAGCCTTCCTGCCCTCTCTTATCCTTTTTCTCCTTTCTTCTTTAAAACAATCATATGTGCCCCCCCTCAGCCCCCTTCTCATTGTATTTGTTGATGACCTAACACGCTCACACCAAAAGCCACACACAGAAAACCAACAACGTGGGATGGGAGGAGAGGCCAATTATGATTGAGGCTAACAAGCGGGGAACACCCAAGTTGAGGCCGGCTGTCTCCTGGGAGACTGATGGAGGCTTATTTTACAAGCTGTCATTCCACCCTGGTCCCAAAAGCCAGACTGGAGGTGATTCCTCTTCTCCCCTCCCCCTCAGCCTCAGCACCCTTGGGGTTTAGTCCAAATTCTTTGCATTTACTCGCAGGAAGAAGCTGCCCTCAAAGTCCCTCTCAGGAACAAATAGGAGAGGATTGTTTTAAACACACACACACACACACACACACACACACACCTCACAGCAGTATACTTATTTCTGCATCAATGATTGTTCTTCAGAGCTCTAAGCTCTCTACCAACAAGACATGGACTGGTCAGATGTCAGTGTCACACACGACCTCTCTCCCTGCCAGCCAGGTTCCCAGTAAAAGGTATCTATTCTTCTGCCCCTCTCTCCAGCTCTCTCAAAAGAAGGGGGCTGGGGGCAGTATTGTACTGCTAGATAACACAACTGAGAGCTGGGAGTCCTGAAAGAAGCAACACAAATTAAGTTGCATTCATTCATGCAAAACTAGAGTTCTCACCTCTCATTAGTGAAAGTTCCTGGGCTTTAGCCCTCTCTTAAAGCTCATTGGAGACAGCAATATTCCCTGTGATGTCTGGATACCATGCTGTCATACTATATTTATTTCACTTAAACACATCAAAGTTAACTGAATGGGGAAAAAAAGTCATCATCACAAACCTGTATGTATGAGAGGAAAATACCAGAGTATTATGTATGTTAAAACTCTGGGATGAGGGCACTTGCTGTTTTTCAGTTCTACTTGCTAATCTGTTCCACAATTGTTTGCTTATGGCTGAGGATAGATTCTTCATAAGTAAATCATCTTTTATGTTGTTTCATTGATTTGAAAATAATAAAACACAAAATTCAAGAGGCAAGAATATTTTTGGACCAGAGTTGGAAATGACCCCAGCAAATTCAATTTTGACTTGCTATTTAATTGAAAAAATGATCTGGAGTAATTATTCCTCCTCTTGTAACAAAGTAGATATGATATATTTTGTTGGGATTTTTTTTTCTGGCAGAAAGAAAAGCATACAATTTCTAATTTGAAGACAGACATGAGTGTTAATTACGCATTACCTGAAAATAGAAAATATAATCTTGAGAAGTGTTTAGAAGAGAGGGTTTGGGGGCAGATAAGCATAAAGGAGGTGGTTGGAAGCCTAGGGAGGGCAGATGATGATACATTTTTTGTGAAGGAACAGGGCGAAGTATCAGTTGGACAGAACCTGACTCACAGGGCAATCTGTACAGAGGTCAGGTAGGAGGCATCTTTAGCCAAGGAATCAGGATGTACATTTTTGCATAAAATGTATGACCCTCTGCTCAATCTTTTTGCTTGCTTTATCTTCTAAAACCCAGCTTAGGGAATTTAAAAGACATCAATTCCACTGTTTATTTTGTAGAAAGTCTACAATTCTGAGCTTCATTAAACCGAGCTTATAAGTACAGAAAGAAGTTGTAACTTCAAGGACTTGTACCCTCTACACAGAACAGTGAGTTTCTCTGCAAAACATTTCCCCTTCTTTCTACTGTCTTCCTCTTTCTCTCACACCACCCCCTACCCCTGTGAGCCTCTGGTCAACTTTACTCAAACCAGCCCCCACAGCTTGGAATCCCCAGGGATCATTCCAGGGTCTTCATGAATATGACCTCACTAAGCTTCCCCACACCCCACTGGTAGGTTCAGAATTTATGAGTGATGGGTCTGGGGAAGAGAGAAATTTGGAACGTACTCCAATTACAGAGTTCAGCATTGATGTCAAGTCTTTCAGCTCTGTTCCTTCAGCTTCTCTTGACTTCATGAGTCTGAGCATCAACCTTTCTCTTTCAACTGTAGTAAGAAACTTGCCTTCTCCAGAGCTCCAAAGTTTTTTAAGTGATCTGCTCTTAATAGAGGGGGAGATCTGAAATGTTTAGAAAGGCTGCATGTGCAAGGAAGACCTCCGGAAGAGTGAGGCTTGAATACTCCTTGGATTGATGGAAGGACTGTCCTAGAAGGGATTAGGATAGTTTATGTCTGATAGCAGGCTTTTTTCTTATTTTCTCCTTTCGATCAACACAATTAGAATTCCCATGTGACCATGGTCCTGAAAAGGCAGTCAGAAGTTCACTGAGACCCAGGCCAAGAGGCTTCCCATGGAAACTTCCAGGGCCAGCTAGGTAGGGTGGATGGGAGGAGAGAGGGGAAGCTGCAGCTAGATGGCTCTTGCATTGTGATTAAAGGAGAAGATGCCAGAGAAGAGAAATATGTCAGGGACAGAAACAATAGCCTAATATATGGACCTAAAACAAACAACATAGTCATAAATGATCTCTTGAGTTACAACCTGTCAGCCTTATTTCCCCAGTCACTGTTGACATCACAGGTGACAGCACAGACAGGTGTGTGTGGGGGTGGGGGGGGGGGTGAGGCTGGAACACCTATACATCTCACAGCTGGTTCCAGCCTCAGATGCAAGAGCAGCAGACCTCAGCCCTATGTATACAAATGCAGAACCTGTCTCTGAGGTTTGCACCTGATCCTGACCAGGCAAACTGGTCACTTCCACCACTCAGGAAGGAGGCAGCCCAGCCCTCAGCCTGCCTGCAGTCCAGAGAATAGCACATTGGGTCCACAGGTCTGCAAGCCAATGGCGACTGACACCAGGTTCCAGTGGGCTCTGAGGGCATGCAGCTTGAAGCCAAGTTGACCACTGACAATAGGGAAGCAGGCTTGGTGATGCAGAGGTCTCATTTTTAGAATTCTAGAAAAGGAGAAGTCCCTTGTCAACTTTTAGTCTCCTGGGATCTCCTGCAGTCTAAGCATCTGTCATTTGGAGATTTCTGCTAGACTCTGGACAACTGGGTTCTAAAGCCAGCTCTTCACTGTCTTAGGCAGGGGCTGACCTACCTGGAAAGTGAATGGAATTCTAGGTTAAACTATACTCCTCACTCCAACCAGGATAACCGAGGTGTCAGACAAAGCAGGGAAATGTACAGAGATCCATGCAGTTAACCACATTCAAGTTAGGCCAAGTTTTCTAACGATACAAGAGAAGGGGAAGGAGCATGTAATCTGTGATGGAGGCAGACAGGGGTGGGTAACCACTATATTTTGTCTACTCTTCATTTTAATAGCCACTCCTCTCCCACCAGCAGAATTTGCCAATTAAAGGCCAATCTCTCTTGATTTCTTTGCTTTAAAAGGACATTTCGATTCACCCATGCAGACAATTAAATCCCCCTCTTGCCTCTCCCTTCCAGAGCTCACCAACAAGATGCCTTCCTATCTACTGCCAGCAGGAGCAGTGGGAAGGGATTGATCTCAGGTGCTAACCTGCAGTTATCAGAATGCCAGACTCATTTAGGGAGCTCAACTCTAGAACCCCAGCGATCCTCTCATTGATTGTAAAAGCTCTGTTTAGATTTTGCCCTTGTTCAGTAAACAACTAAAAAGTAACTGAGGGATTTCTCCTTCGCATTCAGCAGAAACTCTACCACCCCCCAACCCCGCCTCTGTCCCTCCGTCCCTCCATCACCCACCTTTCTCAGGCTTCTATTTAATCATTAGGCGACATTACCATCACTAGGCTAGCTGTACCACCCCACCCCAGCAGCTGGGTCTTTCTAAGCACTCAGGTCTCTCCCAGAGGAAGCGCTTTCTCTTGTTCCTGTGAGCCCCCTAGTCTGCCACTTCAGTCCCCACCTGGCTCAAACACTTGTGGGACCTTGCTGGGCCTTCCTCTCTTGCCTCCTCACCCCTCTTCAGGTCTGCACCCAGCTTTGATGAGCCTGTTGCAGTTCAGATCAGCTGAACAAAGTAAGGGGTGGCAGGCAGATTTTCCGTTAGCAAAGTGGAGCGCTGCCTCTGGCCTGGCAGTCTCAGAAACGGCTCTCTTTGGGGGCAAAAACGAAATAAATCAGCCAATTCTGCATAATGCTCAAACTTTCAAGTCTATTTTCAAAGCAGGTTACCCATTTACTCCTCAATTACTAGAAAAAGAGAAAGAGGTTTCCGACTGTACACAATTTGCAATTCTTTGAATAAGTCATTTGTTTTAATTAGGTCCCCTTCAAAAATTTTGCTCTCAAGTCATCTTGTAGAATGTGCACACCATGCCACCTATTTGTATAAAGTAAATAGAAAGACATAATTGTCAGTCATCCACAATCATATAAAACATTAGTACAAATCCCAGACAAGGATACTTTAGCATTTATCAATTGTATGCAAAAAGTCAACGCTAAAGAACGCTTTTCCTGAATGTCTTTGACAGTCTTCAACTAGAGAGTTTTAAAAAAATGAAATTTCTTTTTCAAAGTAGGTACTATTTCAAATGGAATGCTTTTCCTGTTTGTATTTAAGCCTTTCACAAGGTCATACATTTTTCAAAATAGATCACCTCAGCTTAAAATGTTGTTCTCTAATATCAGTCAGCCTCAAGTGAAATGCTTTGCAAAAGTTTTAGAAATCTAACTTCTGAATCTATTCTTCCCAAGATGCCAAATCCTGAATATTTAAGAAAAAAGTAAAAATTGCTACCTTTGTGAGCTCCCCAATTAAAAAAAAAACCCTAAAAGATAATAAAACAAATATTCTTAAGATTTAGGGTAGAAATATCTTTCTCAGTACGGAGTGTTCCACAGGAATGGACATCAACAAATAAATGTCGTTTGTTTTAAGTAAGGATATTTCCTGACATTGGGTAGTTTTTTTATTATATAAGGTATCTCTGGACAAATCAGTGAAGTGTCTAATTTCTTTGCTCCTTTTCTAGTACAACATTGTGAAAGAATATAAACTGCATCTAGGGTCTGATATATTTATTATGTGCCAATCTATCTGTATATCGGATGACGCTCAATTCTTTCTTTACACAATGTATAGTCTTGGTTCATCCAGCAGAAATGAAAAGGTAGGAGATTGTCACCCACTGGAGTTCATCTTTGGTGTAGCCGTTCAGAGGCAGAAAGTCATTGTCATTGACAGTTCTATTTGATTAAATATCAGCTTTGATAGGACTAAAGTTAATTGCCCAATCTCATTTCACATTTCCCTCTAAATTTTATGATTGCTAAAACATCTCACTAATGAGAATTCAAACTCTCTTTACAAAGATTCTTTACAGTATCAATGTTTGTTTTTCCAGCTATGAAGCTTACAGGAAAGACATCTCTGGAAGAAGTGAATATTTTCATCCTTGGGAACCGTTTACAACTGCTAATAAGATACAGAAAGTATTTCTGGGTGGAAATAGAATGGATTTTGTTTAGAAGAGGATTTTGTTTCCTTTGCCTCCTTCCTTTGTGCAAAACTACTAATGCTGGGGAGTAGTATAAATATTTTGTGAAGTGTCACCACCTCTGGCTCCCAGGCAAAGCTGAGCTAAGTTTGGAATAATAATTTAGTAGAAACCTGAAGGTATTACTGAGACGCGGGATGTAGCCTCCTGTGGTATTCTGAGACCAGCGATATTATGTTTGGTGCAAAGGGCGAAAAAACACTACCTCATAGTGTTTACATGTGTATTCATCCATGAAATTGAATATTATCAAAGTTGAAAAATGCAAATCAAATTAAAACCAGGGAAAATTGTCTTTGGAATTACAGCGGCCTGGAGCCCCCAAGTGTTTGCTTAAATTGAGGCATTTAGAAAATGAAAAACTGCTGAACTGTCTTCTCTTTTGTTCCCTGCTCTCCCCACCCGCAAGGTGTAAAGTTTGTTCTTTAATTCTACTCGAAACGTTTGGCGACTCAGGCGCACAGCCTCGTCCTAAGCATCAATCATGCTGAAATATAAAACTATACATACATATATACACACATTTATTTTTTAATTAACCGTCTCCGTGTTCTCAAGTGTTACTGAAGTCGAGCCTGTTTCAGAAACCGCGCGGTTCCCGCCGTCTTCATTCCGAAATGATCCCCAGGCTTCTGACGGGTGGACACGCTTTTGCTCCCTGCGAGTGAGTGGGGAGCCATCTGCCAACGCCGCAGCCGCGGCCGCTACCAAATCCGTGCGCTCCGGGGCCGGGCGACTGCGCTCTGTCGCCGGGCGACTGCGCTCTGTCGCCAAGCGGTTAAGCTCCCGGCCCTGGCCGCCCCCTTCCTGTCCCAGCCGCAACCGCGGAGCTGTGCAGCCCCGGCAACTTGGTCGCGCCGCTTAGTGTGTGAGCGGGTGGAGCAGAGTCTGGGACCCGTGGCGCGCCGGTCAGACTTTCCCACGTTTGCAAAGCAGCTGCTGCGGGGATGCGCCTGACACCAAAGCGTGGCCGGTGGAGTCTTCGCCTCGCCCTTCTCAGTGCAGACTTCGCTAGTACAGGGATTCTCAGGGGCATGATGGAAGATGTCAAATGGTATTAGCGAGCAAAGAAATTGGAAAAAGCCCTGGACAGGGTTTCTTTCTCTTGTTGTTTTGCCTTTTCCCCAGTTCTAAAGTGCGGGACTCAAGCTCAGGCGACCGATCGTCTAGACCTGGCCAAGCCCACCCGCACAGCCGGGAGCTGCGAACTTGGGACCCTCCCCCACCCCTCCAGTCTGGCAGAAACGCCGCGCGCAGAGTTCTCCCGGTGCCGGGGCGGTTGCGTTCGGAGTGACCCCGCGCGACTCGCGCGCTCCTGGCGCTCAGTGCAGGGACCCGCTGCTTATCCAGGGTGGGAGCCCGACCTAGCTGGGGTGGGGGCTGGACCGAGGCAGCCACGCCCACCAGGCTTAACTGGGACAGTGGGAGACGCTGGGCTCGCCAGCAGAGGCTAGGGTGTGGTGGTAAGGCCTCGAACGACTTTCATCTCCTGTGACGGCAAAATTTTCATTTCGCGCTGCAGGCTGAGCTTCCTCGGCTCTAACAGCCCGCCATTCCACTCTGGTGTCACTCAAGGGCGGACTGATATTTTTCTCCCCTGTGGAGGAAAGACCATAGGGGACTTCCGCATTATTGCTGGGCCCCTTCCCGGCCTCCTACTGAGTCCTCGTGGATTTGAGGAGTCGCACCTATTCGAGAAACGCTTAACTCCGATCCAGTCGACCCCGGTAAGGAGTAGTAGGAGCCACTTTTCTATTTGAATCCTGTCCTTATAGTTCCTTGGATCAAGAAGCAGTTTAGCTATGTCTGAAAAAACAAACCCGTGTTCCCCAGAGTTTTTAACCACATGTTAAGTTTTGGAGATTTTGGATCCTATCTTCAAGGAGAGTTGTGAGGGACCTTTTCATGTTCCTTATATTCGAAGTCAGGCAAAGGAAACAGCAGCCAATTAAAATGAAATATTTTTATTTGCCTTGCACGTTGTCAGTGATTTCCCCCCCGGGATCCACAATTTTCCCAAGCCTGTTAACGGGTGACAATGAATGAGTGCCGCGTGTAATTTAATTTTCCTGTCACACTAAATAGAGCTACATTGTAAACCGCAGATCTACCCTTACTGATAGGATCGCCTTGTTTTTCCATTTGCACCATAAAGACCCCCAAAAGGGACACTGTATTGTGACCTCCACTCTTGAATTATTCAAGAACTTAATGACATTTTCCATTTTAAAAAGGAAACTAATTGCCATTGATGTAAAGCCTGTGACCTTCTCTGGGTGCCCAGTATGAGAATGTAACTATTTCTAGGCAGATACAGGAGCTGCTAGAATTTGGGCAAAAACAGGAGAAAGATGCAAACACAAATAAGCTCAAAACAGACCTTGGAGTCAAGTATATTATTTCATTCCACTCTCAGCCTTGATGAATTGTTCCACAAAGTTCGCTTTACCTGATCTAAAATCTGAGTAACATGACACCCTAGACCTGTATTCTGGGTAAGGCATGAGGTTTCATCTGACATCCATAGGAACTCTTACAATTTGGAAATCTGGTCTACATGAATGTGAACTTCGTGTGATGCTAAGCAATATATCTATAATTGGCTCCTTTCTTGCTTTGTTTTTTCTTCATTTAATTACTTTTTCCTCAGAGGAAAAATAAATTCAACAACTGAAAAGAAACTGCACCGTGGTGTTGGCTGTTTGACTCCTTCTTGAGTTTCTGGGAACTCAGGCATTGAAATGCCTCCATAGCAGAATTCTCATTCTTCTAAATACTTGAAAGTGGATGCTTATTTTCCCTCAATGTAGAAAGACTCCATTGTGTGTTTGCATGTCAGTCCTTTTACTCTTTCCCAATGTACCCCCTGCCTCCCAGGAGAGCAAAACGGGGAGAAAACAGGCTTCTCCCACTGTCCTCTGGCTTCCTCCATGCACAGATCAACCTGCAAAGAAGCTCCAATGTTATTCCTGATGCATCTAAGTCCACAGCCTCCATGAACCATTTTAAAAGTGTGAGTGAATGGGGAAGTTGGGGTACGACAGAACTTCTCATTCTGAGGTGCAGATTCTTCCTTCCAACTTTAAAGTGATGCATCATTTATTTGGAGCATTAACAGTTCTTTTTAAAAATAAACACACCCTGGCTTCATTGCGAAGTAAATATCCTCTCTGTGTCAGGCTGTAAATCTAAATCTCTATTGTAGAATTTCTGGAAAAAAGCACAATTACATTTGAAGAATACCTACCGCGATTCAAATGAATCCTTCATTATATCAACAATATTTGACACAATTGCTGCTATTGCAGCTTGGAGTCATGTGCAAAATACAATTTCTAACACTCCACTCATGAAAGTGTATTAAGTGCTGTTTTAAAGGAGATTGCAATAGAGTAACTGTTTCCATATTTTTTGAAACGAAACCTATTTTCTTCCTGGAGATCAGACACTGTTTGTGTACAGTAACATGGCAGGAAAGATGACTAAGGATTCATAGTTCTATTGTTAAATAATAAGGACATACTAAAGAAATATATATGAAAACCTTTCAAGTCAAGAAAAGTTAGAGCAGCTGTGGGATGAATGACAATTTACCTTCTTGTATATTTCCTGTGATAAAACCAATGCTTTATGGGTCAAATGCTAATTTAGAGATTTTGCATTTAATTTTCCACATTTGAAAAATTATCTTAAACAATCAGATATGGAGTATAAGACAGAAGAAATTCTGTGTCTCGTAGCATATCTGTATTCATCCTGTAGTCTTAGAATCTAGTAATTTCCCCACAGTGACCAAATGTGTTCAAATAAAAATTTCATTCACCTCTCAAACTGTCACCATGGAGAAACTACAGTTATTTCTCTTTTCATCTTAAAAACAATCTTGATCTAGGACCATTTGAAGGACATGTTAAGTACTATGGAAAGTTTGGGGTGCCTCCGGGGCATAGCAAAGCCCTCTTCTGGTCCTCTTTTTGAGTGTATCCTCTTCTGAATGGATTTCTCTGTTGACAATTCAGAGAACCAAGATGAGGGATTTTATCTTCACTAAGCTGAAGGGATGGTTCTAGAGGGATCTGCAAGAGATTCTGATTTAGGGCCAAGAGTCATCAAATTCCTATTCCCACCTACCCCAACCCTCCAAAAAAAAAAAACCCTATTTTGAAAAGCTTTCCCACTTGACCTTTTTTTAAAGGCTAAACTAAGTACCTCTTTCACAAGCAGGAATGCAAGTTTAATACTTCATCTTTAAAATGGATCCCTTATTTCTCTTTAAGCCTGGGGTGAGAGGATATCCTGGGATACTCTATCTTTTGGTATTGGTAAAGATGGGTGCTCTGTATTGTGGTTATTTTTAAAAATATTGTAAACAGTCTGGAAAGAAAGAAGTAAACAGTTCTGAGGGAAAAATAAGTTAGCTTATGATACCTCAGCACATATATTACCAGGCCAGCCTGCCTTTATGTATAATTTCTTCGATTTTCCAGGTACTAGCTGATGTCCAACCACTTAAGCATGAAAACTGCCTGGGAGTCTTGTCTTTGTTCATCATTTTATCCCCAAACAAGAAGAGCGATACTTTCACAATCATTCTTGAATTTGTTTACTTTGTTGCCCCCTCTTAAAGTTTTTGCTTTTTTTTTTTTTTTTTTCTTTTTGTCTTACGGAAAGACAGAGGCAGGAATGAAGGTGAATAGGCAGGCAGACAGGTAGGCAGGAAGAGAGAGGAGGAAAAAGCATTTTATTGTATTTTCATTTAGTTGTTCTCACTAAGTGATAGTTGCCCCACCCCCCACCCTGCACGGCCACTCAAACCCAGGGGTATGTGACCTATGCTCCTTCGTAGGCAAGTGATCTAACCAGAGTGTGCCATCCTCTTAAAGATTTTAATTGTTAATGTATGGGTTTTTTTTTAAATGCCAGAGTTAAAAAAATAGTTGATGAAAACTTTGAGTTTTTTTTTCTATTTATTTGAATGTATGGATTCAATATAATTACTAGATGTCTGATTATCCATTTTTTTTTCCCCCTGGAAAAATGACATCAAGATACTTCAACTCTGACACGATTACTAAAAATACCTTTTAAAAAAATCCTCAGTTTTTTCTATTTGGTGATCTTTGTTTTATAAACATGGGTCTTACTGTGACTCTGTGTCAGGATTTTGGTTATGCTGGGAGATGGTTCAATTACTCACCAGTGACATTTTCCAGCATGAGTAAGTTTGACCATGGATGTAGAAATATCCTTTTCTGGTGTGTTCTTTTTCCTCCTGGAACTCAGGGGGTTACAAAACTCCTAAAAAAATGTCTACATGATGGGTGTCATTACACCCATTCTCTGGGGAGTATAAGCAGCATGGTGTCATTAATCTGTGGATAAACTACCTTTTGGCGCACCCTGGTGGAGTAGCAGTTGGTTCCACTGCCTCCAGCCAAGGTCATTTCTCATATATCCCAAGGACCCCTGTTCACATCCAGGGTCGGGGGAGCAGCCGATTTGAACAACCGCACACACAAAAATTAAAATAAAATGCTGCTTCTGCCTGCCTACTTGTCTTCGTTTCTGCCTTCACTTGAAAAAAAGAAAAAGAAAAAGAAAAAGATATACTTTGAGGTCACTAAGGCTGAATACTGGCTATCAATTTTACAATAAGAATATAGGAACTTTTCAAAATATGCCATGAGGATGGAACTCAATTTTCAAACAAAAGTCTAAGGATGTCTAACACTCCTTGACTGGGTTCTGCTTTTTCATGGCTACTGGAGCAAAATGATGGGATAGAGGAAGACCTTTATTTTCCTGAGGACCAAGTGATTGAAAGTTGCATGTGCTTTTCCCTGTGCTGAACTTCGACCACCACAAGTGTCCCCAAAAGGCCATCACTCTGCTCCTCTGGGTGCTTTCCTCAGAGTTGTCCATGACTGTCATCTGAAGAATGAGACACAAAGAAGACTGTGAATAGAGAAGCTGTGGTCCAAGTCTAGATGGGTGCTCTACATGAAACAGCATTCTGGAGTAAGGAAGAGAAAGCAGGAAAAGCTAAATCTGCAGACTTGGGCCAAACCCCAGACCAACAACCATTAGACTTTGTCAACACATAAATATCATAATATAAATGTGTTGAATCATTCTGCTGTACAAGTGGAAGCTGAGATAGTCAGATTGCCCAAGTCAACATTGAATCTCCCCTGAAGTTACCAAAGCTCACAATGAAGAAATAATTAGGAGGGAGCAAGGTTTCATATATACCTCCCATAACAGTGAGCACCTGGCCTCAGTCATTATTTTTCAATGATCAGAAAGAGTCCACAAACTCTGAGTGATTATTTGGGTGAAAGTTGGTCCAGCATTGACCCTGTGGATTTTCCTTTGCTGGGCAATAAGCCAGAAAATAAGGGCAGGCCCCACAGAAAGGAAGGCACCAGGCCACATGGGAACAGAGCAGGCAGACTTCCCCAAGGAGCCTTTACACACCCAGCAGTGCCATGCCATCTGCCCGCTGTGGGGGTACACATGCAGGACTGACAGGGCTCATTCCCATAGGAATGCATTGTACCATTCTTGCTCTGATTTTTGATTATTGGGTGAGGAAGGGCAAAAAACAGGGAGGGGACTCAGCCTGTTTAAAGTTAAAGAAGGAGTGCTTCTCTCTTGCCTTCTGAGGACCTAGGGTCCTTCTTGAGCTCGCCATTTGCTGCATAAGGGTTTCAAACATGTTGTGATTTTTTTCAGTGTTTTTTAAAAATCTCCGTGGAGAGGTTTCATGTTCTTGAAGTCCTCAGTCTTAAATCCATGTTAATAGGGGAATTTTTTTTTTGGGGGGGTAGATGGGAGGTTTGTTTGGGAGAAACATTGACCCATACTGCACTCTGGGTAAATTAGGGCAAAAAGCCTGATACCATCTGCAGTGTACTTATTAATCACTGTTCCTTTTCGGGATCAATATTTCCAGCAAAGCAGTCAACACGAAAGATACACCACTACGTCTGTTGTTTTTTCCTTGACACACAATTTGTTTTATAAAAGCATCTGCCTGAGAGAAAGGGCTATAGGAAGGACTGTGTCTTTTATCTCTGGGATATGCAAAACACATTTATTTTCAACGTTTATCTCTGGAATTGTATGTTGATCCCATACATATAGATTGATTTTGTTCAGGTAGATAATGAAAAGTCAAGTGGAAAATTACACAATGGCACTCACGATCCTAGTCTTATATCGGTATATAAATTGGTTTATTATTTCATTCTATTAAAAAGGCTTTTTTTTTTTGTATCAGAAAAACTTCCAAATGCATGGTGTTGCCAGCTTCACTGCATTTTTTTTGAGGGGAGGGTGTGGGAAGGGAGCAATGGGAGGCGATTTCTTCTGCTTGCTTTGCTAATTGTGTTGCTAAATGAGCTTTCACACAGGAATGTCCTGGTAGTGTTCTGTCCCCAGCCTGCTTCAGGGTCACACACACGAGTCTGTCACTTTGGGGCCTTTCTGGGTTAGAACAAAGGTGTTTATTATAAATGTCCTGTTACATAGGTGGATTTTTTTTCACCTCTGGCAATTCTAAATTTTGTCACGATGACTGAAAGATGCAAACTCCTCCCTCTCCCCACCCCCAGTCAGCACAGAGAGGCCAGGGGTGAGAGGGTGGCAGCAGGATAAAGGCCACCACCAAGAGACAGCTTGGAGCCAGTATCCTGGAGGAAACGTTATTAATAAACATCTTCTGGACATTTGGTCGCCCGTGGAGCCTGCTCCAGCTTAAAGCAATTAATTCAGGACACTGACATAAACTCTCCAGGTCTTTGACAGCTTGGAGCTGAAATAAAAATGCTAGTTCTCCCGGGAAGAGAAGAGGATGGCTAGCTCTTTTCTGGACTGTTTGCTTATAGGCCCAGAGAGCAACCTTCCTTGCAGAATGAAATGCAAGGGCACAAACAATGTACCAGGGAGAGAATAGAAGATGGGAATGAACAGTTTGAACTATTTGCTCAGCAGAAGGGCACCACAATGCTGGGCTAGTGGTTTTCCCATGCAACCACCATCCCTTTCCTGGGCTTTTGTTTTTCCCTGTCTCCTCTGGCCTGATAAGGGCCCAGCTGCAGTGTTGCAGCTAAGTCAGGCCATACTTATCCCCCCTAAATCTTGGGGTGTCTTTGCTGTAATAGTTTAGGACTGCTGTCTTTATTTTAAGGGGGTTGGGGGAAGAGAATGGGGGCCGGGAGGGGGTCAGATTGTGACATTGCCTGCCTGTGTCTAATTCATGATTTTTTTGTTTTTCTTAAATCCAGGTTGTGATCAGACACAAACTTTGTGGGACATTTAAATGGAAGTGTTCAGCAATTTCTAGTGGTTTCTAGACACAAGTGTTGCCTTTTAGGGAAAGGGAGAGAGAGATGAATGTGTATAGTACAAGGGAAGGAGTGCTTAGACAGATTTTTTTTTTTTAATTGAACAGTCAGACTTCTCTGGTTACTGAAAAGAGGGAAAAGTTTTGACTGGTTAATTTAAAAACTGTGCTTCATCACTTCTTAAAATCATCACAGATTCCTCCTTTCCACATTTACTTTTGTCTGATTCCTAATGAATAGAAGTTGTTGGAATCAGAGCAAAAACAGGAATGGGGCACAAAATCGATTTGATAATTGCCATAAATTACACCTCTCATCCAAGGACATGTCTTTTAACAGAAAATCAAAATTTTCTTCCTCATTTGCTCATTTAAAGTCAGTTTATTTTAAATAACATAAGTGATAGAAGATGTGATGATAATAGAAAAATAAGCACTGAGTGCAACTTACACTAAATTGATTTTAAAGTCAGACTCCCATGTAGGTTTGCACTGTGGGGTATGTGCTCCAACTCAGTGGGTTTCACCAGGGATGTTGGTTTTAGGAACCCATCTATAGTGCTTAGCACTATTGTGATAAGTGTTATTTAGCCTAAATAGTTTTATAAGGTGAAAAGGCAAAAGGTTGAACATCAAAGAAAATTAATGGTTTACTATGATTTCATTAAACATTCACAGGCCAGAAGCCCACCTGTGGGAAATAAAAGTTTCTATGCTGTTTGTTTGATTTTTTCCACACTGTCAAAACTTGCAGAAAAACCCTTCTGTATATTTTCCTGCTGGGTGGTCAGAAGGAAAGGCCAGGAAGCCAAAGGCCTCCCATTGAGACTGGGCTCAGAGAAGAGCCGACCTCACGTGCCACGCAGCCGCAGGAAGCGGGGGCACCTGCTGTCTCTGTAACTCTCAGTGGATCAGTTCTGGCCTCAGGGCCACTGGATGCTCCCTGAGCCTGGGTAGGGGCTCCCATGCAGGAGAACATCCACCTGACATGCTATACCCAGTTCAAAACATCCTGAAAGTATCCACAGGGCCATTTGGTTCTGTCACAGATTGTAAGGCCAGTGAGTATTCAGTCAAAGGGTTTGTATATAAGGGGGTGTGTGTGCTCTGGTCTGCATGTTATCCTGGGAGAGGAGATGAAATATGGAGGAAGATTCTGTTTAGACTTATACAAATGTTTAATTATCCCGTGAAAAAGATTAAAAAGAGAAAGATACTGTAAAATACTTCATTTTGTTATGATTTTGTATAGATGTGTCTATATAGAGGATAATCTAAAAGGAATATAGTAAAACAGTCAAGTACAAGTTCTGCATTTTTCTTGTAAGCACAGGTTTAAAACGTTTTATATTTTGTACAGAAATCTCAAGAAACCACCCCCCACCCCTGCTTTTCTTTTTTTCCTGATTAGATGCTTAGACAGAATGTATGAAAACTGAGACCAATGTGGAAATTGTAGTCTGCCTGGGTGAGTGAATCTGTTTATATTCTCTGACTCTTTAACACAAAGAAAAACTTGCCCAGGGTTATTTTTCCAGCATGGCATTTTAAGAGTGATCAAAAACCATCTAGAATCGTTATAGCTAACTCTGGGGAACTACATTCCTCCTTTTGAGATCACAGATTTCAGCAAAAGGAGAAATGGTGTTTATTTCCAGATTTTGCAAAAAATTCACATGTAATTAGTGTGAGTACAAAGCTGCATGGGTTGAGCGGTCTCTGCGGGTGGAAAGTGGCATTGAGGAGGACAAATACACAAATAAGAACCAAGTTTAAAAGACTGTGGTCAGAAGCAGGGAGCAAGTGAAGCTGATCTTCTATGAGATGGTTTGGACATCACACCCGCTGTCTGGGGTTTGATTAATGAGGCATTAAGGAGATGGAGTGACACTTACAACTAGTTACTTATGGTGCTAATTTCAAAACACTTTGCAATAGACAAAGAGACTCTGCTCATAATGCAAAGTAATTTGTGGTGTGTTCCTGGTGAATGCATTTAGCGAAGCAAATATAGTTATGCAGAATTTAAATTAAGGTTGACACTAAAGTAAACAAAGCCCAAGAACCACTGTCCAATAATTTGATGAGGACACAGGTTTTAATCAAGCCTCTTCCACTAAAATAGCAATTTAAATCCCATCGTTTAAACTGGGTAAAATGCTTAAGCCACAAAGGTTGGGTGAAAAACAGAAATTTACCAGAAAAGAAGAAAAATACATTATCTCTGGGGAAACTGTGACTTTAACCCAACAGAGGGATATGCATATTGACTCAAATATTAGGTTGATTTCAATGGCAAATTCCAGGAATTTAAAGGCATTAGCCATGTTCCTTTTTTGTTATTTGAGTTAATACATCTGATAGTACTGATCTCAAAATAAAAATGATCCTGGTAGTGAGAAATTGGAGATTCTAAGCTGACTCAAGAAATACACACATATTTATTTTGTTTATTAAAAGGAGAAATCCTGCCTCCCCTAATTGATTTCTATTTCAGCTAAAAATTGCCACATTGATTAAGGGTGGGGACAGGGCTGGTTAGGGAGCTAGACTAGCCATCTTTCCCAGACGGTAGGCAGACACATGGCTTTCCTCTGGCTTGCTAGTTTACTTTCTTCACTAAAAATCATCGGGAGAGGGGATCAGTCCAAGGATTACCACTAATTAAATGCCAGCAGCAGCCTAGGTTCCATGGCCTGGGAGGCCTCCTATATGGGAAACAAACAAAGAATGGCAACTTAATTCTGCCACTGCTCTTGGAAGGAAAAACAAGAGAAGACTGGCAACATCTCCCAGGGGATTTTATTGTTGGCAAAGAGGCAGAAGATGGGGAAATCCTAAAACACTGGGTTGTGATCTTGGTTCTAAATCATGTTCATGATGAATCTTCTGGCATTTGCACAATGAAGTGTCTTTTTAATACCTATTCTGAAGAAAGGGCTAAACACTTTTAAAAATATGGCTTTGAGGATAAAGTATTCTGCACGCACTCCTAGGAGTCATGCGCACAGTCACCACCTGAAGGAACTCATAATCAAGAGGAAAACTGGAGACTGTCACCTCTGGGGTCCAAGGAGGGGTCTGCTATGGGCAGAGTCTTTCTCTGGACCACTGACATGGTGACTATCTTATAGTAAACTAACTGCCCCCATTGCAGGTCAGTCCCTGCCTGCAGTGAGAGCAGGGCAGGCCCTGACCCCTATCCCCTCCACCACGCCCCCGAGGGACTTGGCCTCCCAGGAGAGAGAGGTGATGCACTTCCTGGGTGAGATCAGTGTCCCATAATTGGTCTTTGGGAATATTCAGCCTCCTTCCTTCAAATATGTCAATGAGGGGCAGGGAGACTTGGCAACCTCCTCCCTCTGGAGTTAGATCAAAATGAACACAGAAGCTGCAAGGGCAGCAACTCTGAAAACACAGACTCCACACGGCTTTTTCTCTGTCCCACAGAGTCTTCAGGCTCCTAATGCTGGGTCTCTGGGTAGAAGTGAGAGGGTTGGGGTTCTTGGGAGACTGAGGAGTGGCGCCTCCAACTTGCACACTAGACACTCAGCTCACAGGCTCTTGTCCTTTCTGCTGTACAAGGAGAGCAAAGATGGGTGGGGTGGTGGGCATGGGGGCTTGTGGGAGGACTGAAGGGGTGGGGCAAAATCGGAATGTCTGAGTGTAAAAGGAAAGCAACTTGTTGGGGGGACAACTTTGGGGGTTTCCTGGATCTGTACTGTCTCCTCCTGGGTCCTGTCATATAGCTGTTCCACCTCACCTCCAGTCCCCTGTGATCTCGAGAACAGTTCTTAGGGGCTGGCATGCACTTGGCTTTGACACAGATGGTGATTCCTGCCCTTGGGATCTACACCCTGCCTGGCCTGTGTGTGCAGCCTGGAGTGTGGTCAGGGCAATTCGCAAACTCTGGGGACAGTTACACGTGGGAATCCACACTCACCAGAGAATCCACACTCACACTCAGGAATCCACATCCATATCGGGGAATCCATACTCACACACAGGAATCCATATTCACACCTGGGAAGACACACACACCTAGGGATCCACACACTAGCTGTGAGCCATCCTCACTGATCACTCACTAAGTTTGTTCACTCAGTCTGTGTTTGAGGAGCAGCCGAGGACCATTTATTTGTCCCCTTGTTTCTGTCACTCTAATAGGAATCCTAGAAGCCTCATGCCCTGAGTCTGCTGGCCACTCCATCTCTCTGTTCTGGATCGCTGAGGCAGCTCAGCATTGAGTCACATTTCTATCCCTCTGCCCCTATCCTGGATGAAAGGCTTGAAATGCCAACTCAGGATGCTTTACCTCAGTCTCTCTATTAGAGGACAGAACAAAATAAATAATTTCACAGGCCATTGTTAAAAAAAAAATAGTATGCTTTGTACAGTTTCCTGGAAATGAACACTGCTGCTGATGTGTTTTGGCCTCACTTCTCCTAGAAACACAGGGAGGAATCTGGTGTGATCAAGCTTGAGTGCTCAGCTATCGGCTCTGAGAAGTCCCTAGTTGTTGGGTCTGCTTTGCGAAAGAGCCTGAAATTGCTTCTCCTGCCCCACCTCTCCGTTTGGAATTTCAGTGCAAACCCCAACACCAACAAGGTTGTTATGATTGTTGATGATTATCTTAAGAATCTGTCTCAAGTGTGGCTCAAGGACTTGGGGGTAGGCGATCTAATCTGCTAGCTCACTGCTCCCTGCTCGGCACACCTCACCCTCTTTCCTTTGGTCTCCTCGCCAGATTGCAAAGGCATTTGTGGGACAAAGCCAAGCTCTCTCTCTTTAACTCTGAGTTAGAATCCTCCACTGATTCCTCTTCAACACAGTAGCGATGATGAGTGTTTTACCTTCAGTGCACTTCTTTCTGAGGAAATATTCCTTCCACCATAGACGAGGACCCTTCCCAGAAACCAGCTCTCCCACAGCGTCATCCCCTAATTGACCGTTAATTCTGCATGCTTAGAGGAGGGAGGGGCACTGCCCTTGTTAAATTCTAGCATCTGTGGTTGAATCTCTTCTTAGGGATGCAGCTGGGAGTAATGAGACACCTGGTCTTCATCTGAGGATCTTTTATAAATTTTACATTTTAGAAGTAGGCTGGCAGATATTTTTTTTGGGGGGAGGGGCTCTTGAAATGTCCACTGATAAATAGATTTAGTGTAGGTGCTGGGGGTGGAGAGGGATTCTCCTTTGAAATCCTCAGCTGTGATTAATGTTCTTTATCCAATGTTCTGCTCCTAAGTAGCAGTTTGGGGCCAGTCCCAGGACTTACTTCTCTGTTTACCATTTCCCCTCCCATTCCTCTTCCCCACTTGGAGCTGTAGCTCCCAGGGTGTGCCTCTCACCTCCAACCGCCTCAGTTTCCAGCCCACCAGACTCTGCCCTGTGCTGGATCATTGGTAACATCGACTATGTAAAAGAACTCACGACTTTTAGTTATTCTACAGCATTTTTATAGGTGTTGGCAGCACTCACTACCTTTCAAGTATTGACTTAACCTATTCATTACACATGAAACAACACATCTGCATATTTTTTCAGATAAATAGGTTAATATTTTATTCCCTTAAAATGCAGTTTGGCACACGACTCACCTTTATAGAATATCTCTGAGCAGTGGATCTATTTGTTATTTATTAGTAGTTTTCTAAGAAATGTTTTAGAGTTGAAACAATGGGAGCTGATGACTCTGGGTATTTCTGGGGTTCTTTGAGTACTCCATTAATCTATGAGATTAAAGCAATGCCAGCTGGGATGTCCATTGGCCTAAACCATCAGTACACTTCATCATCTTGTAAAATTTCCAATTCACTTTCTTTGGTGATTTGAGAGGCAGTTGGTCAAAGTATTGGCAATATCTCAGTTTCACTTTTCTTTAATTATTTACCAAATCCAATTAATTCTTCTTTCATAATGTCACATTTATCGCTACTTTTCCATTCTCTCTGCCAGCACCCCAGTACATGCTGTTTACAACAAGGAAAATCTCTACAACAAGGAGAATCAGAGCAGTGGTGTTACCAGTAGTTGGTTTCTCAAAGTGACAATATCCATATAGGGGTAGTCTGCACGGGCTGATTTTCTTTCAGTTCTCATTGTACTTTTCTGATGACATCCATGCTTGCTATTGCTTTGTCAGTGACAGACAGCATTCTCAACATTGCTTTTATTTTAGAAATAGTACGTAAAGTTCGTCATGAATATGACCACAATTTGTATATTTAAGAAATAATAGTGGGTGTACTTTGTGGCTCAGGGGGCTGAGCTGCTGGTGTGAAAACCATATAAAACCTAAGAACCTGGGTTCAAGACCCAGAGCCAGGATAAAAAAAAAATAATAAACAACTTAATAAATAAAAATGTCTCTTGCTCTCCCTTTCTTCTTTCCTTCCTACCTCCCTCCCTTCTTCCCTCCCTCCCTCCCTTCCTTCTATGTCTCCTCCCTCCCTTCTTCTCTAGAAAAAAAAAGAAATAAAAATATTTATAGGCATTGATCTAATGTGTATAGAGCCTTGGATTTTCTGCTCATCAAAATAGATGAGATTTTCTCTAAGGAAAACTAGTATTTTCCTGTCAGCATTGTAAAAGGTTCTGGGAACTCAAAATGAATGGATGGGGTAGCCCGCTACTGAACCACAGAAAGGGTGACCTAAGACAATGTGCTGACTGATAGGAGTCAATAAGAAACATACAACATTTTTTGATAAAAACCAAACATGAACTACCACAAGTCTTTGAATCAAATTACCCACTTAGGAAATTAAGGGAAATTTGCTAAATAGCACCATGTAGGTGTTGTCAGTAAAATGTGGATGATGAGAAACAAGACATATTACCTGGTTTCTTCAACAAATAATCATCAAGAAAAAGAGGAAGGAAGAATACATATTAAAGGGAACTAAAAACATGCAAGTCAGCTGCCATATTGGACTTTGTTTGGATCTTAATTTCAATGAAGCAAACCCCTTCCCCCCCAGTAATATGAGATAAGTGGGGAAATTGAAACCCATAGGAATGATTCAGGAATGTCTGTCAAGTGTTTAGATGTAGCAGTGACATGTGGCTAGACTTTTTAAAGTTTGCATCTTTCAGAGTGGCATTCAAGGAATTATTTAAGGAAAGAGTGATGCAGAGGTGACTTTCAAATGAGCCTGTTGGATGACCAAGTGGATGGAGTAAAGGTGATTCAGGATTAGCTATGGGCTGGCAACTGTGGGAGCACACTGATGTAATATACTATATTTTCTAAGGTCTTCAAACATTTCCAAAATTAAAAGTGAAAAGGGTTCACATTCATTAAGAAATTTACCCTAAATCTCTTAACAATTTAATGTTAGAGGTGGACTGGTGTCTCACTCAAGCTACGCACTGTTCTAGAATAACCTACATTGCCCTTCCAGTGAGGACCAGTGATCTAGTGGAAGAAGCAGGTATAGGTGATGCTTTGCTGTTACTTATCCCCTTTCAACATCTTGCTGTTTTGCTTGCTAAACGAGCACTCAGAAAAATTGAGTCGAACCCAATGGTCATCTCTCCAGAGATGTTCTCTGTGACCATGGAAGTGGTAGACATCATTTACTAACCTTTCCTTCTTGAAACTTTCTTTTCCTCAGTCTCCTTGAGCTATTGATTTTCTTCTCATGTTGTAATCATGTCTTACTGCTCAAACTCCTATTCATCCACAAGAAGCAACTTTATAGGTCCAGGGTTCAGCTGCCTGCTTTCCTTCTCTTGACTGCCTAGTCTGAAAGTCTTAATCTGTTTCTGCTGTAGCATTTACCTCTGTTGGTGGACTCTCCAGTGAGCCTCTAGTTTCCCTCCCTCCTAAGCATGTTAGTTTCACCTCTTGAGCTGTTTACCAGACATCCCTTCTTAGAGGTCCCATCATTACCTCTTACCCAGCATTTTTTAAAAAAGGATTCCTTATTTTCCCTTCCCTTAAATATTTTCTCAGGCACCATATTTATTGTCATGTCTTATTTCATAATTTCTCATTTCTCACATTACCATCCTCATTTTCAATACTCGGAATTTCTTTCTTACTTCTTGCTGGTTTTCCCCTATTGTGTATTGACATCGGGAAAGTTTCCCTTAGACTGTTCCTGAGCTCACCTTCTGTTTCTTGCAAGATGAAGTACAAATTTATTTTTCTACCATCCTCCATCTGATCTCATATGACTATTTCAGTTTCATTCTTGCCATACTAACCTTCTCAGGAGCCACACGTTTCCCTATTAATCTTGAGACTATTCCTCCTACCTTGTTTTGAAGACCCACCTCACTGGAAGTCAGAGATGGGGACTCCAGTGATGGACATTGTTAGTTTGGCTTACCTGACCTTAGCTGTTTTTGTTGGGCATCAGTTTTACATGCCTACATTTTAGAGGTCACATTCTTTTCAGCATCCCTCCCTCAGAGTTAAAGTTCCTACCAAGTTTCACTAACCACTCTCACTTCAACCCTTCAACCTTGGGATACTAATGCCCCCTATTGTTGCCAGTCCAGGGTATGTCACTTTATAAGTTCCCTTAACCCTGACCTAACCACCTCTACAACACTCTCCATAAGTTCTCTTTTTACAGTGTGCCATCTGTGTTTCTTGCCAAAACTCTGACAGATTCAATGACTGAAGTTGGCAATGAAGTATTGTGATGATTTTTCTCCCAAATGATAGTATAAGAATCCTAATGAGAAGCTCCATGCAGAGAGCCTGGAGAAAAGTGAAAAAGTAGTAAGATTCTTACTGTACTGGGTATCTATAGTTGTATAGCAAGTTACCCTAAAACTTATGGTTTAAATTAGTGACAACAAATGTGCCCTGGTGGAGTAGTGATAAGGTCTTCTGCTTCCAGCCAAGAGGACATCCCAAGGACCTGGGCTTGCATCTAACAAGAACAACTAAATAAAAATAAATAAAATGCTTCTTCCTCCTCTCTCTTCCTGCCTGTTGGCCTAATTGCCTTCATTCCTGCCTATAACTTTTCTTTAAAAAATAATAATAACACTAATCTATTGTCTCTTAACCATTTTTGCAGATCACTGAATTCAGTAGTTATAGCAAGATGACTTATTTCTGCTCCATCATATCTAGAGCTTCCTCTGGTAGGCTGAAGCCTCATTCACTTACATGTCTATTAGTTGATCCTTGCTGTTAGCTAGGGAACAATTGGGTTTATCAGCTAGAATGTATACCTCTGGCTTCTCACGGATGTCTAGAGTCCAAGGATGAGCTGTCAGAGACACAGAGAGTTAACCATGCCAAAGTGCATGATCCTTTATAACGTAACCTTGGAAGTCATGCACTCTCAATTCCACCATGTTCTACTGGCCAAGATATTATAATGCTTTATCCAGTTTCAGAGAGAGCAAGTAGTCTCCACCTCCTCCTCCTGGAGGAGTGTCAACCTCTGTGATAGAGATGAGGTGGACACAAGTGATGTAAGCCACTTCTGGATCCATTTGCAAGTCTCCATGTGTCACTCACTCTTTCTACTTGCGCACTGGCAGCTATGCAGGATATATGTTGAAGATGACAATCACACAGAAGTCAAGGAGATTTGACCCTGAGTCATTACTTGAAGGAGGACCTACAAATTCACATGAACCTTTGTGAGCATGATAATTCTGGGATTTGGCTATTGCTGTAAGAACTGTATCCACATTTCCAAACTCTTTCTGAACCAATGTATTCTTCTCCTGTCTTGATGGCACATCCATCAGGACTATAAATCTATGACACAAGCAAAGAACTGGGATTAATTTCTTCTTGTTTCTTATAATCTCTGCTCTTCCTCAGCCCAAATAGTAAACAGTGAGATGACTATGGAAAAGTCAAGGAGGAAATCATAGGATTTTCTAGGTCACTGACTGATAGGAGCACTATCTCCTGAAAGATCTTGGCTATGCAAAAATGTTAATATGAATTCCATAAATATTCAGTTTTTTTGAGAATCTTAGGGAAAATGGATATTGTTGTGTTGGAAATGATTGGCAGGCATGGGTCTTCAGGGGCCTTACAATACCACAGAAGATGTTGTCTGAGAAAGAAAGTCCACCTGATGTCTGTCCCAATAAAAAGCCTGGGAAAAACATCTGTCAAGTGATATTTAGAACTGACATTTTCATAAGAATCTAGTCTATAGAGGGTTTCACAGGGTTTGGAAAACCACATTTCTCATTCTTTCTTTCCCCATCTTCTGTAATTAAGCAATGCTTACAATGTTAAACGTAATTTTAAAATGATATACCTTAAGTTCTACATTTTAGAAAGCGTTTACTTGGAAATAGTTTTGACAATAATTATTTTAATAATAATTTAAGTATAAAGATGGCTAGTTGCCATAACTAATATTTCTTTCTTGGACCATTGGAGAGTAAATTGCACATGCCATGACTCTTTGCTCCTAAATATTTCCTCTTCGTGTCTAAACATATCCCAACCTAGGGTGTTAGACATTGAGGGAGGACCCTATATCTGATGCTCAGCTTTGGGGATGAAAGTTCAGACTATTCTCTATCAATTGGGAAATTCCTCAAGGAGCACATTGACTGGAAGACGTTCATGTAGATGGACATTCCTGCTCTCTTGTCTTGGATACTGTCCTGACTAACATTTTCACATTCTGCGTGAGTGAAGAAATAAAAGGATTGGCACCCAATTTTCAGGGATGTTGGCTAGAAAGAGATGGCTAATATGTCATCTCAGGGTCAGAAAAAATCTTGAGTAAATGGATTCTATATGATTAAAGTCTATACTCGGTATCAGAAACCTGCAGTATTTCCTGGGTTTTAAGAGGTTCTTTTCTTTACCTTCTATTGTTTCTGAAATTTAGATGCCTCTTAAAATCTATGTCAAAAGTATTTAATAGGCAGAGTAGTTGTAAATAAAATCTGTATTTAAGGAGATAAGTGTTCAATTGTCACCTGGTTTCAACTGCACCACTGGTTGTTCTCTACAAGAATTTATTTACTTATGTATTTGCTCATTTATTTATTTACTTACTGATTTTGTGTAAAGATATTTTAGGAGAAAGTTTATTTTTTGTTAGTATTTAATTTATACACCTTAAAATGTGTTCTTTTTATTGTACAATTTAATGAAGAATTTTGATAAATGCACAGTTATGAAAACACAACAAAATAAATATACAGACTGTTCAATCAAAAAAACCCCTCCTTTGTGCCCCTTGATAGTCAAAGCCTTCTTCTCCGGATTCTGACAATCTTTTGTCTAGTTTTATCATTCTCTCTTTTGCATAATATCGTAAGAGAGAAAGGATCTTTCCATAGCTGTTCTGACTTCCTTTGCCTTGTGAATACATTTGAGATGAACCCAGATTGTCCCAGTAGTAGCTGCAGCTTCCTGCTATTGCGGAGCAGTATTTTAAGGCAGGGATGTCCCACTGAAGTGAGTCTCACCCATTTACCATAAAGGCTATTGGTGTTGTTTTCAGTTGGAGACTATTGGGAGTAAAACCATTATAGGCATTTGAGTACAGTTTTTTGCGTGAACATGTTTTCATTTCTATTGACTGTTAGGTAAAGATTAAGAGTATGATTTATGAGTCCTATGGTAAATGCAAGTTTTTAGGAAACTGCTTAACTTACCCTAAATTTCCATACCAGTTTGTACTCTCACCAGCCATGAAGTCTGATCCTTGGTTTTGCTAACATTTGTAAGAAATTCTTATATGGGTTTGCTTGTATTTCATAGCTATTTAAATCAACATTTCATTATAACAATGGATACTCAACAGCTTCTCATGTAATGATGTCTGTATATCTTCTTTGTTGAAGTGTTCGTTTAAATTTTTTATTGGGTTGATTATTTAATTTCTTTTTATTGAATTGGAAAGTTTTTTTTCTTTTTTACATATTCTGGTAAGTTCTTTATCTGATATATGTGTTATTGATATTGTCCCTGGTTTTTGGCTTGTCTTTCCATTTTCTCCACAGTTTCTTTATAAGAAGTTTTTCATATTGTTAAAGTTCAGTTTATCAAGTTTTTCTTTTATGTGTTGTATTTGTGGTGTCATATGTAAGAAATATTTGTCTAATCCAAAGTCACAAAGTTCTCTTCTAGAAGTTTTCTAATTTTATAATTAGTTCTATGATCCATTCAGAGTTAATTTTTATATATGGTATGAGGTATGGATTAATTTGTATACATTTACCATTTGAGATTTTAAATTTGATTTCCTACAAAAATAATATTAACTCAAGGACATACCTTACAAAGCATAGAGACTTCAGCTGAATGAAGAAAAATAAATATAAGACTAATGAAGACTGACTTAGTTTTTGTGGGAAAGATCTAAATGTTAAGTTAGCTATATGCTCACTAAATATGAACAGTGTGTATCAGATGTTAAAATAGGTTGAGTTTATGGCATCCAGATCAAAGGAGTTACCAATTTCACTGTCCCATATTGGACAAGCTTTGCTTGAATTGCTGTTGGCTGAGTTTTGGTGTGATTTTTAAAAGAGATATACTGACACAAGAAAGAAGGATGCAAATGGTCTTGGTGGGTTTTGTCCAGAGTTGTGGGTTAGGAAGACAGGAAGATGTGGAACTGCATGTCATTTCTGAGGAGCAATAATCTCCACTCCTTGGGTAGGCAGCCTGGGATTAAGAACTCAAACTTTGACATCAGTCAGACTGGTTTAAAATTCAAATCTTAGTCACTCCATCAGTGAAGCTTTAAGTGACTTGTTTAACCTCTCTGATTTTTGTTTTCACATCCACAAGATGTAGATAAGACTTACTATCTCCTAAAATTTTATTGTCAGCAATTAAAATAATTCATGTCAAATATCTAGACCAAATGCCTGGTATTTTGTACTGTACTTGAAAATTATTATTTCCCTTTCTATATAAATAAAAATAAATAAGTAATAATACTTAGTCACTCGTTATATTGATTCAGTTTCTACCAGGTATCAGGTATTGGGGACATAAAAATGAGATAAAAATTCCTCAAGAGGCTTAGCCCAGCAGAATTGGAAATTGGACCGACATAGACTGGCAGGTAGAGATTGCGCTGCTTGAGGTTTAGCTCAACATATGTTTGTATAAGAATTATTATTATGATTACTATTATTTTCATACACATGGTATATAAAGTGTGAGATATAATTGAAGATATGTATATTTGCCATTGTGAAAGTTTTGTTTTCCTGAGGAGAAAATAATAAGCTAAGGATGAAACTTAGAAATGATGGAAACATCTACGAAAGAACGATGATAAATAAGACTATATATACTGAGCCACCTGAGTCAGCCTGGGTTCTGAAAGTCAACTAAAGCTCTCCAGTGGGCTGACCTAGAGCTACAAGAGGTCAGCTGACCTGGAGTGAAGTTAGAGAAACTTGGTTTTGAATAATTATGGGCAAACTCTTTGAACCCCTGTTGCCTCACCTATGAGACATTCATTTTCCAACCCAGGCAGTTTTAAGAGTGAAAGACACTTGTAAAGCCCTTAATGAGCACCACATCTTTATACTGTTTTTATAATTATCCTCATAATACAAGTCATCCAGTTAGTGGAGAAGAGGATAGTGGAGGAGGAGACTTGAGAGGCAGTGGGGACAGATGATAAATGGGCTGGGCCTGTAGGCAAAGGAATGTGGATGTTATCTCCAAGGTAATGATTAGCTTAGAGATAGGGAGATTAGGGAAGGGTCTTGAGCAAGAAGCACAGAATTTTAGAGACAGTGCTTGGGCAGGACAATAAATGGCAGGAGTTCTGACTATAAGCAGGGAGAGTAGCTAGGAGATTTGTAGAAATGCAGACAAGAAACCAATGCTATAGACACTGAGGCAGTGGTAGAAGCATTAACTATTAAAGCAGAAGTGGTGGGGAGGTTACTTAATAGGAAGAATTAGAGATTTGCATGGCTAAGAGAGGTGAGTGAAAAGTGGAGGTCTGGGTAAATTGTAGCATTTGACTTGAGTGAGACAGGAGAAGACAGGATGGAAGTAATTCAAAGAAAAAGAAAGTTCACATTCATCTGGAGGTAGCTGTGGCCATCCATTGGAAATGGCTTGTAGCCAGTTAATATTAAATCTAGAGCCTAAAATAAGGGTCTCTCCTAGAGATGGTATATGGCAGAGGTCAACAGACTGAGAGGCAGAACTTTCAGTGGGAACGGACTGGCTGAGTGACAGTCATTCCGGCTATGTTTACATGACTTCTCTGACTAAACAACTTTGAACACGTCCCTTAATCATTCTGGGCCTCAGTTTCCTCATCTGTAAAATAAGAGTCAAAGTATGTGGCCACATTTGGGGATAAAAATATATGTATATGCAAAGTGCTAGAGGCACAGAGTAAATACTAAATCATCTTCATCACCCTAAGTTTATGAGAAGTGCAAAGGGCTGAGGGGAGAGGGAGAAAACACAGTTGATAGAGGGGGAGTGACCCTGACAGATTTGGGAAGGGTCTTCCAGAAAGGAAGAATTTTCAGAGAAGAGACTGAAGAAAAAGAGAGCATTGGACCATTTCAGAAGATCCAGAGAGAAGATGAAAAAAGTTTCACTGGATTAGACTCAGGAGGCCACGGGAACCTCTGGTGAGAGTGGGAGGCTGATGGCCAAGGTTGGAGGGGCTAATGAGAGCTGAGGGTGTAGAGTCAAATGAATACTTACCTTAAAAAGAGACAACAATATCTATACTGAGAACTATGTAAGTAGAGCAAAACACAAAAACTTACATGATACAACACATCCAGCTGGGTATTATCATTGTTAGTGTAGTAAACTGAGGCTTCAGAGAAGTTGTTTGCTCAAGGTCACACAGCTGTTAAGTGTGGAATCTGAGGTTAGATTGGCTTGGACTTAAAACTCTAAATCCAGTAGGTGGAGGTGGAAGGAAAGATTCAGGTATTCAAAATGGAAGAGAATGTTTTAGGAATTACAATGTCTGATAATGGACTAAAATCACAAAGGAAGGAGGTCCTGGAGAAACAATCACTTCTTATTTTGTACAGATGTCTACATGCCTATATCATTCATTGAAGACGAATTTCCTGAACTCTTATTAATTTTTTTAATCTCCTAACTTACTGTAGTGCTAGGTGCCCAATATAGGTGTGTTGGCCCATTGGCTTTGGTGTAGGGTTTGAGGGTGTTTCTTGTACCAAGAGGTTAGATACGATGTCTGTGTTCTAAGTCTCTGCCTTGGTCTGAGTCTGTAATTCTGTGGGCTGCAATTATGAACTCTCCCACTGAAATCAGCTCTTGGCATCAGAGGCTGTAAATGGAAGCTCTGCAGACACCAACAAGACAAAAGGGATCAATGTGGGGATTTATCACCAGGAGTCTAGCTTAGGGACAAGAACTACAACATTGGGAAGTGTGAGACCCAGTACACAGAAAGGTAATCTAGAAAAGTCCACCTTTAGCATAAGCTCCACGATGGAATTTAGGCACAAGTCAGGAGAGCTAACACTGGGCCACTTGCATTCTCAGTCTGCTTTGTGGGGTTAGCTGATTAGTAGTTTGGCCTTAAAGGAACTGCGCCATATTTGTAGTTACCTCCAAAGTTCCTAAGTGAACCGATGTGTTGTCACCTGGGAATTCTAGAAAGGAAGAGAAAAAGGGAGATTTGGGAAGCCCAAACCCTTAGCCATCTAATTGGACAATGCAAGACAAGGGCATCTTTGAGTATTTCTACCGAAATGCTTTGGAATTGAGTAGTCAACAAGAAGGCATGTCATCTACTTCTATATTATTCAGTGTGCAAAGCACTAAGGTTCCTCATACAGAATGCTCCTGAAGCCCAGAGAGATCTAGGATCACACAGCTCAGGAAATGGGAAACTTGTATTTTACCTCAGACCCCCAGGGTTAGGACAAGAGAGAGAAAGATCTTCTCAGGTCATTAAACTTAAAATTTTTTCTTTAGAGAAAAGATACTAGAGAGAAGACATTGATTTAGAATTTTTATTGCTGGGAAACTTGAAAGATGTCTATTGGATTGTATTTCTTGATTCCAGATGTGGAGCTATTAACCATATTCTTGGATATGACTTAAATTGGTCTCCAAAGTCAGAATAATGTTTGAAATCACTGAGTGTCTTAATGTCAGAATGGTGGTAAGGTGATATTGTACATGGTACACTTGAGTGTGCATATGGCTGTGTTACTCTTCTACAGAGGTGCTGTGGTGAACTCATCCTATGAGGAGTTTGGAGAGTTTTGAGTGGCAGACTTCTCATGGGATCTGCATTCCATTTCTTTAGGGTTCAGGAAACTTTTGGGTTAGTTTTCTAAGTACCAGGCTGGGAGACTGACCTCAAGTCCCTGTAGAATGCTTTGTTCTTCTCTCCCTGCCCCCGCCAACCTTTGTTCCTGGAGAACTTATTCAGCTCAGTGGTTAATGAACAGACTCCAAAGTTAAGGAGAACAATGGTTTCCTCCACCTGGCTTCTCATTTTCTAGGAGGTGTGTAATTGAAGCTGGGGATCTTGCATTTTCAGCACCTCTTCCAAGTTATTTCCTCAGTGACACAAGGTGCTAAATTCTATCTCTTCCTTAATCACAGCTAACGTGTTAGGACATTCCTAATGAGTCCATGGGTTTCCCTGTGACCACCAGGGCTCATTTGAGAGAAAACTGGTATTTCTCTTTATTCTAGGGAGGCAAACTGCCTCTCTCTCTGTAAGGGTAGAAGAAGCTAGGGGATCACTAGAATCTATCAAATACCCCATGATAATGTAATCTGTCTCATAATGTCCGTGCAGTGGGGCCCTGGCTTGCCTGTATTCAGACACATGCACCTTGTTGTCAGCTTTCCAAGTTCTCTGCTGCACTCACACAAATCATCAGTCTGTAGAAAGGTAAGTTATGATCTCTAGAGATTGTGACATAGCTTCTTCCCCAACCCTGTCTCTCAAGGTCACTCAGGTCTGTTTACTTGTGGACTCTTGATATTAGAGAAAGATTCATAGAGGTTTTTGTATATTTAGTTTAGTATCTTCCTTTTTTCACCTTAAGATTCAGAAAGCCCAAGAAATCCATCTATGCTTACAGAAGGGCAACTAGGACCTTAATCCCCTATAATTTTTAGCAGGAATTTAGTTGGCCTTGGCCAACATGGCCCAGCCCCTTTGAGGCCAAGCTACTAGTCAGCTGACCCTGCAAAGCAAAGCCTGAGAGTGGCCCAGTATTAGCTATCCTGCCCTGTGCCTCTGGCATTCATAGATAGGCAGAGTGAGGGCGAAGACCTTAGGAAAAGTCACATAGCAGTGACTATGTTGCTGCCCACCTCCTGTTTCTCCCTTACCTCAAATCTCTAGAGTTTGTTTGGACCCTGGTTGCCTTATTAATTCACATTGAGTGACCAGAGATAGCACCCCTACTCCTACAGTTTAAGCTGGAGATGTGGGGTCACACATTGGGTTGGAACCCCAATTACCACTCTCTAGCTGCAGACTGACTGACCTGGTCATGAGATCTTTTGTGTCTCAATTTCCTTACCTCATTCACAAGGTGGTTCTGAGCATTAAAGTAGTACGTGGAAAATGCTTAAAGCAATGAATTATCATTATCTTTGCTTTTCAAAAAAGAAATGGCTAGGGTATGTTTCCAAGAACTTTGATCCCTGAAAGTAAATACTATGCAAAAGTGCCTTTCTGGATACTTCATGGTCTAAGATCCTTTCCAGATATTGTATACCATAGTCAGCCTGGAGTGAACCTGAGCTGTGTTTATTTTTCTCTTTGCTTTCCCCAATGGCTTATTTTCTAAAATATTTTGGCTCACTATGGTCATACATAGCTGAGGTTATTGTTAAAATTTATTTTTAATTTATTTACATTGCTGCTTTATTTGTTTACAGTACTATATGATTTTCAGGAGAATAGAGTTACATCTCAGTCCAAACCCAACACCAGAGTTCTAGAGACTGTCTCCACTATTGCTTGCATCCCTTCTACCCAGTTTCCCTCCTTGAACCTCCACCCCTCTGGTCATCATAGGCTTAATTTCAGAATCTAAGATAACCATACTGCATTTTATTAGTTTATTCATTTTGTTTCTTTATATTCTGCATATCAGTGAAACATTCAGTATGTTTCCTTTTCTTTTGACTTACTTTACATAGCATAATCAGTTCATTTAACACCAGATTTTTTTTTTAAAGAGTAAGAATAACTAATCATTATATAGAAACTTGCAATATAAAAACGCTTTGTCTTAATGACATGCAGTCTCTAAGGTGAGTCCCAGTGATCCATACCTACTGGGGTTCACTGCCCTGTGGAATCTGCCCTTGAGCAAGGTGCTTCTGACAAGTAGAATTTGGACACAGTGAAGTTCTCCTGTCCATGTTTAAGTTGCAAAAGATCATGGCTCCATCTGCTAGTCTCTCTGTTTTGTGCATTGATGGCGCAGGTTGCCCTTTGGAGAGACCACGACAAGCCAAAATCTTAACAGAACTGAAGTTCTACCAGCATCACTGTATGTAAGCTTGGACTCAGGTCCTTTTCCAGTCAAGCTTTCATATAAGACCCCAGTCCTGGTCAGCATCTTGAGTGCAATTAAATGAGAGCCTCTGAGGCAGGGCATCCAGCTAAGCTGCTTGGTTTCCTACAACAGAAATGGTGAGATCATAACTGTGTTGATTAAGCCACTAAGTTTTTTGGTAATTTATTACACAACACTAATAGCAAACACTGAGTTATCTGATTTCTTCTATGCATCATTTCTTAAGAAGTTAAGTAACTCGTGTCAGATCACATAGCCAGTATGCTGTAGACCTGGTGCTTGAATCCATATCACAGATGCTTCTCAGAGAGGCTGCAGAATGTACAGGGCCACACTGTCTCCTACTATTTTCATTGATGCATTTAACTTCCATTTCCTTGAGTGAGTCCCCTGCTCTTTAGTGACTGATTTGGAGAAGACATGCGAACTCACTGACCCGGCTCTGCCAGGTACTCTTCAGGTGTTATCACACCCCATCTTCCTGGCCTTGTGCACTTTGTTGTACCCAATGCATTGACTTTTCCAAAGTAGGTTTTGTGGCTCTGATCCCTTAGGTGTTCTGTGAAAATTGTCTCATGACCCAGTATGCTTGGGAAACACTGCACTTCCTTCTTGGAAATTCACTGTAATCATTATATTCATTATATCATAAGGCTTCAGAGGAATTGCAGCAAGTGAACCTACTTAATGTTTTCTAGGATGATATCTCCTAATGCTATCAGACCATGAAAACTCATCATCTCACAACTCACATCCCTCTTTGGTTACACTTTTGGAAGTACTCGCTTTCTGGAAATTTTTACATTTGTATTTTTTTCAACCATTTCTCACAAAACCATTGTAATGACAATAACATTTTCTATCTAATAGAGAACAGTGAGTCCTGGAGCTGTGAAGTCATCATCAGATAGGGTTATTTCTTGGGTGACAACTGATCTCTGTAATATTTGATGTGAACCACCGCTTCTTCCTCCTTCAAAATTTCTCCTAAAGCTCCATCACATCAAGTTCTCTTCATTTTTCAGAATACAACTCATTTTCAACCCCCTTTTCTGAATCCACGTCCTCTGTCTTGTCCTCGAATGTCTGCAATTCTGCCCTGATGCAGCCCCTCACACAGGAGGAAACCTCATTCGTAGCAGTCGATTTACTCCTGTATATTCCAGCCCCTTCCCCAGCCCCTGCTCGGACTCAGGTCCTGCACACAACTTCCCCCCCGGCCTACTGGCTACACTCTCAGTGCCTCAAGTCAGGCCGAACTTAGCACCAACTTTAAGTGTTTTCTTTCTGAGACAGTTGAATTCCTATCTCCTGATCAAGTACAACCTGCCACCAAGCTCTCCACCCCTCACATGGATGTGTTCATTCATTGATCATTCACCTACCTGGCTCCTCCATCAGTTTCCCATGAACAGGGCTTTCTCCTCACTGCCCCTGCTCCATGCTTCCAGCTACTTCCTTCCATGTGAGTCTTTCCTACTTGAAAATCCAACTCTACAGGCTCTGTGTAGCCCTTTTGGAGAGCTTCTCTATCACCTCCAGAGTCAAGTCCATGTTTCTCAACAGAGTGTCAGAAAATCTCTGGCCCCTTTTTAGGCCTCCAGGCCTTTCAGCCCATCACCTGGCAGTTCCATGAACTTTCTGTGTAAAACTTTCTTTCTTTCAGCTTGTAGTTTCTTTATATTCTGGTCTATCCATATACTTAATTCATTCCTCAAGATTCTGGACAAGTGATGACTTGGACAGTCATCATATATCAAGAAGTAAAACTTTCAGCAATATAATTTGGGGGATCATATACAGTACATATACATTTTTTATTTTTATTTTCTACCTTGTAATTCTGTAAACCTACCTGGGAGAATCAAGCTTGAGAAATAATATAATAATGAAGCATGCTTTAGACATATATTTAGCTACCATAATGTTATCATAATAAAGAATGAAGTTAATTATTGAATATTCACTGGAAGGGATACAAGAAAATGATATAGCAAGTTTGTACATAATATAAATTTAAGTGACACCAACACAAGGAAGGCAAATTGTTATGTCTACTGCTTCAGCAGTTAAAAATGTGCAGGAAATGGTAGACTGGAAAGCATCCCAAATAGCACTGGGTTAGGGCACTTGAGCTAACAGGAAGATGTCTTTTATTAAGAAAAAAATTATGATTTGTTTATTTAGCTTTTATAACAGAAAGTATATATTTTTATATGTCACTCAGATATATTGAAAAAGTGAATGACTACTTTTATTCTCTAAACCCTTAATCTGACTATGATTAGGGCTACCATACATCCCAGTTTGACTGGATTGTCCCAGTTTAGCAATTTGAACCCCCAATGTGCACCCTGGGGATACTCCAATTGGTCACGGTTTCAGCTCCAAAAATTGTGGTAAGTCTAGCAATGATGAAAAACCTACATTGGAGTAGCAAACGTCTAAAGCATGTGGAACAGGTTTGTTGCCTCCCTGTCTCTGTCCAATGCTGATACCTCATGATACCAATCTGTATCAAAGATGACTGGTGGCGCGGCTAGGACCCTTGCTTCTGGAGTCAGGCTACCAGTGTTCGCCACCCTGTGCCTCAGCTTCCTTCTCTATAAAATGCACGTAGTAGTAATTCCCATGTCTAGTGCTGTGTGGAGATTAAATGGATTGATTTAAGTCAAGCCTATAAGCCTACAGATGAGTTCTCAGAAAATCCTAAAACCCAGCAGATATTAGTTATTGTTCTGGCATGACCTGTGCACTGTGAATCCCTTGAGGGCCATGTCTTTGTTTCTTTTACCACCTTACATCCTTATATATAAAGGGCTTTAAGAAACTTTGTTGCTGAGTCATGGAGCTAAGTGTCTTGGAAAGAATCTAACTTCTCTAAAACAATGTGGGCATCCAGGACCTTCCCCTAGGAGAGCGGGAGTGGAAACTGGGAATTTGAGACACAGACACCCTGGGAGTAGGGCAGAGGTGGGTTCCAGGTTCACAATCTTGATGTAGTGCGTTGTGACTGGGTATGGCCTCAGCCAGTCCTGTCCAGCCTGGTTGGGAAAGAAGCTGCTTTCAATGTGGTCTTTTGTGATGTGACTCCCCTCTTGCTGCCTTCAAACAAAGGGTGATCATGACTCTTTTGTGAGAAGCAGTTTAAGTGAAAGCAAAGGAGGTGGTTCTCCAAAGGCTGAACCTGCTCAGTGCTGGAATCAGAAAGGAATGCCCTGTCGGTGCCCAATTTCTTCATCTGGAGCACCCCAGTCTTCAGCCTGCAAGTCTCCGGCAAGTCCCACATATTTCTGGGGATCTTACTGATTTTGGATCATTAGGATTATCCATCCCATGCCTGTAATCTCAGCATAGACCTCATGCTCTGAGAAAACAGACTCTGTGACCCCAACATCAAAACTTGGCAACGTGGGCAAGCAGGAGCATAGGCAGCAACAATGGGCTTGAACCATGGCTGCCCCTTGGAGCTCCTTAACCTGGCAACTATTGTTTTCAGAGTCTTTACTGTGGCCTCAATCAAACAATGCCTTTGGCAACCCAATGACATCTTCTTTCAAAGCAAAGTGACTCTTGCTGGCAGTGCCAAGAGGGCGACCTAGGGTTTAAAAACCTCCATTTATTTTTTTTTTCAAATCAAAGAATTACACTAATTAAAAATAATACAAATCTTTCATCTGAAAAATAAATTTAGTATGACCACATCAAAGGAAGCATTTGTGTGTAAGAAATAGAAGGTCTTGTATGCCTAGTTCCTTATTCAATCACCTTAGTCTTTTGGGTCCCTCTACATCTAATCGATCTCTTTCCCTTTTTCTTTCACATGGTCATAATCAGCATATAACAGTTTGCCTCTCTGCTGTATGTTTGACTTAGCATTATATTATAGACATGAAGTTGCTATATCATCTCTTACTGTTTTTTATTGGTATAGAACATTGCCTCAGTATACATGTGCCATCGCACATTCGAGCATTTTTCTCTTTTGGAAGGTGAAAGACTGTGAATCTCTCCGGACTAAAACCTGCTTTGCTTGGTTAAAATTTATGGCTTTTTTATTTTGCTTTATATTTTGATAATGCTGTCATTTTTCTTCTCTTTTTTTTTCTTCTCCAAAATGAAGACTGCATTCATTCCTCTGAGCATGTATGAAACCACAGTTTTCTATTTGGATGATTTTTTTTCTCCCAGCATTTTATTATAAAACATTTCAAACAAAGAGAAAAAACTGAAAGAATTTTATGACAGGCACTCTCTACTATTTCAGGGTGACTTTGGAGCTCAAACATATGTCTTTGAAGATACTGAGCAGAAATTAATCAGGAGAGAAATGTGTCATTTTCCAGCTACTGCTCCTTGTATACAATAGTCAGTTTTTATTATAATATTTTATAGACTTTAGTATTTTTAATTTGCCCTAAATTCTATTTTCTTACTCAATCCTGAACATCCTCAAGATACAGCCAAGGCAGGTATTATCAGAGTTATTTGTAGATTTATAGATGAGGAAATGATCAGAGAGGCTGGGGGATTGCTCCCATCACACAGTAAGAGAGGTGTCACTGTGAAGCCAGCACAGAGCTCTCTGCTGTGTCACATTCCTCCAGAAATGGCTCCCCTTTTAATTAATTCACTAATTAATTAAGTACAAGTTTTCTTCATCTCTTTGAAGCTCTCTGATTCTGTTTCTATGTGGCTTTGGAGCTTTTCAGGATCTGAGGGCAGGGCAAATGTCATCCATAGTCTGACAACCATGAATACCATCCAGGAAATCAAAGACCAGCTGCTGTGTGAGTTCAAAAGTTCCATATAATGCTGATGCTTTTCTAAAGACACATTTTATCTTTGCCAGCAAAATTTGTGCTAATTTGACCCCAAAAGTAAATGTACACATGTTGTGTTGTATCTGTTGAGAGAAGAATTCAGAAAGAATCTGGATGATTTGAAAGGCATGTGTTTACTCTGGAAAAGTAACCACCAGCATCACCTCCCCAAATCCTGTGCTGAGGGTGAGTAAAGGCGGACATCCTTGTCCACAGCTCAAAAGTGGCTTTTCGCTGTGAACAGTGGTTTCTTCAGAACAGTTCAGTGGTCCAGTCTCCATTCCCTACCTTTGGGGATGCAGGCTGCAGTGCTCAAGAGCAGGAGGTGGGACTGCTGTCGCTGCCCGGGCAGAGCCCAGGAGATCTGGAGTGCAGAACTCTTTCTGACTTCCTTTTCTTTATTTCTCCATAAAAGCAAGACAACCCTTTCCATCCTTTCTCTTTGGCACATCCAACAGGCTCGGAGTGCCACTGCCAACAGAGGCATCCCTATGCCAGTCTGCAGATGGAGAAACTGAGCCCAGGAAAGATTAAGTGGGCGTGACCAACTCAGAAGAGACCCACTCAACTCAGAAACAGTCTTACCAGGCCTGGATCCCACACCGCCTGCTCTAAAGTCTTGTCTTATTTATCTGTCCCACATCCCACTTAGAGTGTGCCAGGAGCAGTGTGCTTGAGCAATGCAGCTCTTCTCTGCCCGCTGTCATTTCGGACTCTGGGATCACGCTCCTTTTGTGTGGTCAGTCTGTCCTAGTCACAGCAGTCCTTTGCTGGTGTGGAAAGGCAAGCCTAGAGTCAGAGCAGAAGCTGCCCCTGCATGGATGCTCAGGGCGGGAGTTTTGGGAGACAGTCTGTAACTGCTCACCCATTTCTATGGAAAATGCTTCTGCCTTCTGCCTACTCCACAGTAGCCAAAGCTAGAGATTTTTCCTCCTTTCCATCCTCCATCAAAACAGCTGTTCAACATAAAGAATAAAGAGTGAGCTCTGGGAAATTGTCAGGGAGACCTTTTTTAATAGGGCCATCTGGCTTGTACTTGCCCTTTTGAAAAATCAATGAATTTGATTTTTGGACAGTCAGTTCCTTAAGCCTGAAAATATTCATTGGAACACATGGATGAGCAAAATCTACCCTTCAAGTCCTCATTGATTCCTCCAAATTTGGTCAGATGCTGTCACAGCTTTGCCATTAGCAGGTGGGGAAGTTCTAAGGAGAGAGCAGCTGCCAGAGTGCACATGAACTTGTGGTGGATGATGCAAATGACATGGTTCTTCTAAGCAGAGGGCTATTCCTTTCTTTTTTTAAAGACAATATGATTCTTTTCAGAAACAAAGCAAATCCTTTAACAAGACCCACTTGGCCAGTAGAGATACAGGAGAAGACACCTCCATAATTAGGAACTTATGATTTGTAACGCAGCATTTTGTCCCAAGATCACTGATGGAAAATCTCCCCATACAGTGTTGGTTATGAAGTTCATTGACAAGCTGGCCTCCTTCTGGAGCTGGTGATTTGGGAACTGCAATCAGTTCTGATGAATTAGAGGGGCACCCATGAAATAAACATGGAGTCCTGGAGTCTGGGGAGAATTTTATTCAAAACTTGTATTTTGAAGGATCACCAAAATCTAGCACCTCCCCAGAGAGTCAGGTGAAATTTTATATTTCATAGAGGATTCAGATTCTGCAGGTACCTGCCTATCTCTTTTTACACTGTGACTTGCTAACCTCATCCTGCAGCCAAGAGTCTCAATTTTATTTTTACTGCATCATATTTCTTTGGCCCAGACATGCCAATGGGACATCAACATTATTTGATGAGAATTTTATTTCATCACTGGGGATTACAGGCAAATAGCATAACAGCTTTCTGTTCACCAAGGAATCTCTGGCAGAGGGCAATAACACTAGATAATCCAAGGGAGGGGAAGAGCACTAACATTTATTGCACTCCTCCTAAATCCAGGTGCTTTACGTAGATTATCACAGATGAATCCATCTGAGGCAAAAGGCCTCTGAGGATTGTTGTTTAACAGACAAAGAAAGGGAGGCTTAGGGAGGTTGAAAAAGTTACCCAAGATCTCAAGACTAGAGCTTAAAATCTGATGGACTTGGGGTCAAAGTCTAGAATCTTTCCACGTAAAAAGCAACAGCTTTAAATGCAGAATAACTATAACTCACAACAACTCCTGAGGCCTTCAGACCAGCAGAGGAAGGACAGAGGGCAACTACGTAGTGTCTCAGAACGTGGGAACCCCAAGTAAGCCAGAGCCACAACAGTCCATGACTAGTCTTCCTTCTCTAGAATGCAGGTATCCCTATTGCTCAGTGAGAAATACCCGCAGTGGGTACCTCATGAGAACCTTGCCCTCAGTTCCCACTTAGATTGAGTCAAGCTCTCACCCAGCTATCAAGGCATGTTAAGCTAACTTGCCACCTTCAACTTATACTGGGGAACGGCCAGATGGCATTCAGGCTGATTTTCTGCCTTAGGTTGACTAATCTCTCCTGGTACAAGAGTAAACAGACAGCTTAGGGACACCATATGTCCCTGACTCATCAAGCTTGCCAGAATCACCATCATTCTACATTACCTATGCTTTCCTGGGCCAAGGAAGGAGGTGGATCAGAGGAAATGTGTCTTAAAATGGAAAACGGAATTATCAAAAACCATAAAGACACACATACTCATATATATAGGAAGTGTGTATCTGTTAGTCATATTCTAAATAACTTTTATTTTGAAGATGTACTTTGTTTTACTAGACAGTGTTCAACTTTATTTACTCCTTATAGTAGCCATTGTGGCTCTCAGGATCTGTGGATTGAGTTGAAAGTTGCTTTCCTAATCCATTTCTTTGTTTACCAGTCTGGAATTTTACCCTAAGCTGAAAATGAAGCTCTCCTTAGTGTAGCTGAAAAGATCTTCTTTTGAAATTAGAAAGTGACATCTATTTGGGATGTTTCCTCTAACCCCTTTCCAGTTACCCAACAGGAAACCCCAATGGTGAACACTCTAGGTGAGGGCCTTAGAGTCAGTTTATCAAGGCCTGAGAAAACTCTCTGCCTCTGAAGGTAGGCACCTAGTACTCGCTGGTAAGAAAAAGACTCATAAAACTTCCCTCGCTTCTGTTTCTTAGTTAACCAGAATAACGGGATCTAGGTTCATCAAGTTCAGACATTTGGTGTAGGATTGTAGAGGTATTAAGCTAGAGGAATGAGATTTGTTGGGCGCATTCCTTTCCTAACTTCAGAGGGGTGAATTAACCTACCTCAGATCACTGTTGTGGAGGGGCATATGGAAGCAGAGCTCTGGACCTCTCAAGGGTCTGTGCTCTTCTTCTTCTCCCTTTCCACTTCCTCCTCCTCTTCCTCATATTTTATTGGGATTGCTTTGTCTAATAAATTAACATAAATTCATTCATGTAGTTTCCCCGTGTATGCAATTCCCCCATTCCTCAAATATATGTCAACACACCCTGCCCTTCACTATGTGCTCTTCTTGAAAGATAGATTCCAGTGGGATCTCTAGCATTTCTGAGTCACTCTGAGCCATGACCATGAGACCCAGCTTGACTTTCCTATTGTAGGTCTACATGTTGTGGTATATACTCAGTAACTAGAGCCACAGAAAAGTTAAGCCTGGCTCAGGACTGCTTCCCTTCAATACTCCATTTCCACATCTCCTCTCCTACTGGTAATGTCATAAATGACAGAGAAGCTACCCTACTCTGTGTATCCCTTGTTTTCTATAATTAAGTTTATAGCTTTTCCTCTAAAGCTAAAATTCCATCTAAATGTGTCCTCTGGTGACCTAGAATATAAGTTCACTGCCTTTGTCTGGTACAGTCCATACATTTCAAAGACTTTGGTTAATGTCATGGAACCAGGGGAAATAACCAGGATGATCAACTAAATATAATAAATGAAGTGCTTCTACCTCTTTTCTCTTTCTGCTTGCCCATCTACTTGCCTTCATTCCTGCCTACACCTTTTCTTAAAAAAAAAAATTCCACCTCAAATTCAGGAGTGCTCATAATATTGGTCCAGGTAAGAATTTATTCTTCATTCTTTAGAAATATGGTTTCAGTCACTGGAAGACTTAATAGTGAGGTTGTCTTCAAGAAATGAAATCTTAGAAAAACAATCCTCTTTGAAATCCCATGATTTTATCAAGAGAGAAGAGTTGGTGTGTAAATTTGGTCCAGTCCCTGCCAGATCACTGCTGCTGGTGAGAAGGAAACAGAGGGGACACATAGGGGTAACTCTTCCAGATGGAAGTGTCTTTACTGCAAATGAAATTTGGAAAACAAGTTGTTTTGAATAGACTTAAGCTAATATTAGCCCAATATGTTAAAGTTCCCAAAGTACTGTCTCCTACAGTACAGGGAACATTTGAATTTCCTGCATTTTTAAATGCTGCCTGACACAAAAAAGAGGTGTTCCATAGTGGTGTCCTTCCAGATGCTTTGATCAAAAGCTGCGAATCATCATTTACTCTTCTCTTCCTTTTATATGAATATATTCAACAAATTCATCTATTAGTTCTACCTTGAAATTCCATTGAGAGTCTTGTCACTTGTCACCAACCCCACTGTTACTGATATGACCCACCATCACTTTGCTCTTGGATTATTGTAGGAACCTCCTCACTGATTCCCTTCTTTTCACTCTTACCCACTTAGTCTATTTTCAACAAAGCAGGCAGCTGTTCTCTAAAACTGTAAGGTGGTCTAAGTCACCCTCCAAAAAACACTCATCAATGGCATTCCCCACCTCACTGAGATGGTAAAAATTTCTCCTTGCTTGGTCCCACCACCCTACTGAGATGATCTGTGATTTTTCCCCTTGTAGTTGCAGTCCTGTCAGCCTGTGGTCCATCTAGAATGCTGTTTTCCCAGCATGGCTCACACCTCACCTCCTTCATGTCTTGCTCCAGTAATACTTAATGGAAACACCCAATTTTAAAAAGCAATGTATTTACCCATAGCTTCCTCATTTCCTTCCTTTCTCCTAATGTTTTCCAAAGCACTTTCAGCGCGTGCTCTAGAGTTTACTTATATTCTGTTTTTATTGCTTACTGGCCATCTCTGCTCATAAGAAGATAAAACCTCACAGAAGCAGGGAAGTAGTGAGGGACTGGAGCAGTGTCTGCTCCACAGAAGGTGGTCAGTAACTTTTCCTAAGTCAATCAATTAATGAATGGGTATCATTTCTTTAAAATAACTTGAATATCACCTTGCATGTTTAAGAACCAGTTGCAAATGATGAGTCTTGTTAAAGTCCTGTTTAAAACTGCTTTTTTATTGAATAAATGTTTGTTAATACTACGATTAATAACTAATATTTGAAAAGTAAAACTGATTTGTGTAGTCAAACTCTAGAAATATAATTAATATTAAAAAATGAAGAGGTAGTATAGTCATCACTCAAACTTTAGGTTTTTACAGGAAGAAATTGGTTCACATGTAGCTGTAGACTCAGTGAATCCATGAATGAGTTTAGGATCACCATTTTGAAGCAGCCCAGAGCCTTTTAATATCATTTAATTTAATCTAACATACCCATGTATTATGTCATTATGTAATCAATATAGAAATAATAATATGTTTTATATTATTTTTTACATATGAAGTCATCAAAACTGGTGTGTTGATTATGCTGATAGCACACCTCAGTGTGAACCAGTCACTTTTTAATGCTTAAGAACCACACCTGCTCATAGTTACCATATTGGATGTTGGAGATCTAAACAATGTCCAATTTAGGAAGAGATCTTATCTGAAAGATTGATTTTTTGCTTTCTTGTCTTTGTAACCAGGTAACTGAAAATACACTCTAAATTCTTGCGATATAGTGAGTTAGTTGTCTTAGGGCAGTCCACAGAGTTTATGAAGGACAACTAAATCTGTTAATTCTCAATCACATTTAACCACTGTTGTGAAAATGGTGTGTGTTGACACTACCCCAGAATCCAGATGTGTAGAGCCTGAGTCAGACTATTTAGGCTTCTTATTATTTTTGCAAAAGAAGAAACTTTTGCAGCCAGACACCTTATTTCCCTGGCACCATGGTTTCTAAAATAGAGAAATTTAACATATGAGAATTGGTTTTCCTGATGACTCTGCCCTCTCACCATTTGTAGGTGCTCATAATTCATAGATATAGGACTGCTGGTATAAACCCAGAAAAAATGCTTGCATCATTTTTTCCATATTTACTCCTCATTGTCAAATGGAGGTATCATAGCTGAAATATAAGAGGTCGCGGTTGCAACTTTAAGAGCAGGGTACATTGATTACTGAGATTCTCCCTCACTCCCAGGGAAACATTTATTGAACTGGGCATGATTCTTGGCATTTAACCCTGACAAATCAGCATAGTCAAAGGAATCTGAAACCCAGAGAACTTGGGATCCTTCTTCCATATTTTGTCTGGAATGACTATGTGCTGGGCGCTAGAGTACATTTTTATTGACTCACTCCCAGACCCATTTCACTGATGAAGTTTGGGGAGGTTAAAAAAAAAGATTCTCTCTGATTAAGTCTTCCTGTTTGCGAATTTGTTGCAATGCAGGGTGAAAGGAAATGGAGTAAAATGACACAGTATATAATGATACTGGGCATTTTTGCCAGCATTTGTATGTTTATTTAAAAATGTCACTTTCTGGTTCCTTTTTCTAGGTCAGGTGGAGAAATAACAGCATTGGGATTAATTCTTTCATTAAAGCCACATTCGGTGAGCACAGATGGGAAGTCACAGGTTGCCGGTTCTCTCAAGGACTTAGGGAAACAACCACCTGCAACCAGAGGATCAGGAACAAAAGTGAGCTGAACTGGGGCTTCCCTGCTGTGTGCTTTGGTTGCCCACATTTCCTTGCACAGGACCACTGCTGCCCGATCATTTTGACAGGGAGTCACTATCACCATTCTGGGGTTAGCAGGGACCAGATAGGGTGCAGAGGTTATAATGGGAGGCAGCACCCTCCTCTCCAGGGCCCACCTAGGTCATGTGTGAGATGATTTCAAAAGAAGCAGTTGTGGGGAAACTCAGGGACATAGGAGTCCTCCAGAGTGACTCAGTCCCCCTACACGGGATGGAAGGGCAGACAGCATTGTGGGTGGTCCTGTAGCTACTCACATGGAGACCCTTCTACCTGACATCACCCCCAACTCTAGGCCTCATCAGGAGACAGGGAAGGCCTGGAACTGGGCCTTTGCTTTTCCTTCAAGGGACATCTGACCTATAGATGCTGCTGGTGCTTCCAGGTACATGTGGGCTCATGAGGAAAATAAAAAGATTTATTAGAAGCAAGTCCTATAACTGAATGAAACACACTGGGGAACAGCACTGGTGGGTCAGGCAGGGCATGGGTGAAAAGAAACTTAATAAATATACTCAAAGATCAGGAGACTGACACAGGAACAATAGATGTTTAATTATGAAAATGCAGAGCTGAATAGATGGATGGAATAACAGAAGAGATACAGAAGGACAAGTTTCTGCAGAGGGTCAGATGAGGAAGCCCTGAAGGCCCCAGGAAGATAAAGAGATGGAAAATGAAAAGTTAAGAATATGGAGGACAGTGGTGTCGTTATCCATATAACAGGAGTCCCAGAGAAAACAAATAAAGAGGGACAAAGTATACACCTTCAAAAAGCGAGGTCTCATAGATCAAAGTGTAGCAGAAGAAGTCAATGTGTCTTCAAAATGAAAGCCATATGATCAAGGAGATAAAAATTAATGACGACTTGGAATTTTTTTTTTAAAGGAGAGGTACAGGCTGGAATGAAAGCAAGAAGTCAGGCAGGCAGGACGAGAGGAGGAAGAAACATTTTTATCTATTTTATTTGGTTGTTCATCTTGGTTGTTGCTACCCAACCCAGGACATGAACCTGGGACCTTGGGATGTATATGGATTGCGCCCAATCACTGCTCCACCAGGGAGTGCCTGGAATATCCCAAAAATTATTCTCGGTTGATTTAATGTTGTGCTGTCCCAATGTGGTAGCTAGAAGTGAAGTGACAATTCACTTACGATGTGGTTAATGCAAGTATGGAAATTAATTTTAATTTTATTTAATTTTAAGTAACTATAAAGTAAAAATAATAATGCTTGATTGATATTTTAAGCTTTTGGGATAATTTGGGTATATGAATCTACTTTTGGTTGTAAATTAAAATCTAAATACAGGATTGTTGTGAGTTTAGTATTTATATTGAAATGTACTCTAAGTGTAAAATTCACCACAAATTTATTAAATGTTGGAAAATTATAAAATATCTTATCAATAGTTTTTGATTATATACTGAAATTACTCTCTTTTTGATATGATGGGGTAAATAAATATGCAATTAAAACTAATTTCACCTGTTTTTTGTTTTTCTTTAAAGGAAAGTTGCAGGCAGAAGTGACGGCAAGCAGAGGCAGGTAGAGAGGAAGAGAAAGGAGGAATAAGCATTTTTTAAACTTTCATTTAATTGTTCACTTTGGTTGTTTACCTCTGCCCTACATCTTGGGATATATGTGGATTGTGCCAGCTAGAGGCCGGGGACTTAATTGTTAAGCCACCAGAGCACAAAGCCTGTGTTTCTCAGCTTTTTAAATGGTTGTTAGAAAATATACAAAATTATATATGTGTGACTTACATTATATTTCCATTGTACAATGATAATATTATTGTTACTCACAGAATATACACCTACAGATAATATTTATTCTAAGTTCTCACAGAACAAAGGAACTTCAATGTATAATCTATAAATAAGATTGTGTTTTCTGACCATAAGTAATAAGAAAAGAAATCAGTAAGAACAATAAGAAAGTGTCAAACATCCCTTGAGCTTATAATAACATTACTATACTATATACTCATGGTCATTGAGATTATGGAGAAAATTTAAAACTATTTAAAGCAAAATACTTAGAACTGAACAAGAATGAAAGCAGTAAGTGTCAAACATGTGGCCCACAGCTAATGTAAACTTGGAAGTTTTATATAATTTTGAATACATGAATAGTAAGTAGGACACATTGAAAAACAAAGATTTAAGAGCATACAAAAACGTATAAGGAAAGAGGGAAAAGAATAAAATCAGGGAAGCAAGAAGAAAGGACATAAAAGAGGAAAGAAGAAAAATCAGTGAAATAGCTCAAATTCCCTACTGACACCTGATTCCTTAAAAAACTGAGATGACAACTGAGATGAATGAAATTCAGTATCAGCACATTTTGAGACTCAATTAAATGGACAATCGCACAAGGGAAAATTGTGATGGGTCCTGGACCAGAAAAATCAAAGCAGAGAAGTGACAAATGACCCTCATGCCCCCAACAAATAAATGCTGCAGGTGCACCTGACAGCCTTTGGGTCTGTGCATGGACCCCAGGTGCAGGAGAACCACTGGGTAGGCCACTATGGAGTGAGTGACTCACGGGCCAGAAGACAGAGAGGAGTGTCAAAGAGAGATAATACAAAATAAATCAAGTGAGGGCCTTGTGTGGGCATGACATGCCATGACTGGAGTAGTAGTAATATTTGTCTGTACTTAAGACGTGTAAACTCCTTTAACTATTGCAAAGAATTTTGGAGTGACTTCCTAGACTTGAGTTCCTTCTTTCTTTTTTTGAATTCCAAATATAAGATAGAACAAAATATAGCTTGTTACTTCCCACTAGTGCCTACCATTGCTGTTTCTAAATGGAAAGCTCATTAGAAATGAAAAGACTTTGACTTCCTTAGTATTGTCAGTGCCTAGCTGCTCACTAAAGACTACTGATGATGTGACTGAGTATTAGGCTAAGAAGAGACGCTGAGGTCTAGATGTTTGTGTGCATGTGTGCACTGAGGGGAGTGGGGAAGGAAGAGAGCGGAGAGGGGGAAGTGGGGAAGAGAGGGGCAGAGTGAAGGAGAGAGAGGAAAAGAGAGACACAGAGAAAGAGGAGGGAGACGGAGAAAGAACGAGTTTGAGAGGAAGAAAGGGAGAAGAAACCCAAAAGGTTTAGTCAAACAGGCCAATTCTGAGGTTTATCTGCCGGGCACAGGTTCTTAACTTTTATAGCTGGAAATGGAGTGAGGCAGAGGAGATTACCTACAGTAAATGAGCCTGGTTCAGCGGGTGGGGTGCCACATATACCTCTAAGATTTGAATCCAACTCATCAAGTATCACTATTCCTGACATACCCAGCCTGTGGCTATGGTTCTGTCAGCCATGGGCATTCAGTGGGCCAGCGCCCTCACCCTTTGTGTGCAAATCTCAGAGGAGTGGTGGAGACCGGCAGGCAGTGGCTTGGCCGGTGCCCTTACACCGGCTGTGGGCTGGGCAGCACTCTTTCTTCTGTACATACAGATAAGAAGCCAGGGCCCCTTTTGAAAGCAAACACACTTAATTTGTACCACCTCCTCCCCATGATTCACCGGATGGAATTTACGACGGTGTTTGTCCTTTCCACAAATGTTGCAAATGAATTGGTCTAATAGGAACTATGAATTCACGGCAGGTGCATTTCGTACCCCACAAGGAAGAGTTTTAATGACTCTGTGACTCCCAAAGTCAGAGTCAAGGGTGATCCTGGCTTTTCTCTTTTTTTTTTAACTTTAAAAAAATTAAAATTTGTCTTTTAGTATTTTATTGCAGTAACTTTGTTTTACAAATTGAAAAAAAATATCTGTGTAGGTCCTCCACCAAGTTACCAAGGGTTCTTCAGCACTGTCCAGTGTGACCCTGACCTTTTGGGGGAGAAGCAGCTCCAGCTAGGAACAAAACAAGCCTGTGCCCGGACCAATCTTGGCCCTCCGCACAGGCTGTGGACAAGACTTCAGGAGCACTTTGCAGGCAGCTGTGGTGCATTCAAAGCAGAGAAATGGCCTTAATCTTTGCAAAACCAACAAAGATAAGCAATAGGTTCAGCTGGGTTGAAATTAGCCAACGCACAGCCCCACAATGTCCTTGTGTCCATTATCCAGGCTGCCTGCCCAATGGGTGCTCAAGTATGCTGGCAATGTTTAACAAACCATCTGTCTTCTACCTGCTCCCACTAAACAGGAGCCTTTGTTTGAACCCAGCCCACCACTCAGTTTCCTGTCTGCCCACAACCAGTGAGCCTCCTGCTTGCATTGTATTCATTTCACAACTCTGGTCACAGCTACCTAGGGCTCTGCCAGAGGATAGTTTAGAAAGGGTCATGGGCTTGAGAATGTCCTTCTCTCCCTTTACAGACTTACTGTGTGTGCAAACTTCCCCTTGCTTGTTTGAATTTCTCCCAATATTTCTTCTTTTAAGTGGAATTTTAATGTCCACTCAAAAATTTTTTTTTCCTTTTTATTTTTTTCCTTTTTGATAAATGGTTCTTAAATTAGAAACCTGCACCCCTCTCTTTCAGATGTACTTTTCAGTCTTCAGTAAGAGCTTTTCAGGTTGAATATCCCTGTCAGGAGTTTCTTGATTATATTATTTATACATATATTTGGTGGCACCCTATGAAGTGTATCTTTTAATAAGTCTAACACAGTTGGATGTTGGTATTTTCACATGGTTCAACATATATTTTCATGTAAGATTGTGTACTTTATTTTAGAGTAGAGATGTGAGAAGATAGGTCATTCAATAGGTTTTCGTTTTGTAAAAATAATCTTTTTATAAAGAAAATGTTTCTTTTAATAATGTGTTTATTCTGTTCCTCCTTGCCCTGTTCTTCATCATTCTGGTTCATGTCCTCATCTTCTCTTTCCAGATGTGATCTAATTGTTTGTGTCTCAGACACACCCTGACAATGGCAACTCAGCAATCACTCCCTACCCCCCAAGTTGTCCTTGAAACTTGCCCTTTCAGCAGTACCCCTAAGACCTGGGGCCCAGACCAGTCCTGCCCAGCCGGGTTATCACCGGCCCTCATTGGACTCAGGACACAGGCCGCTTATCTGTCAAGGGACCAGAGTTGATAAGATACCAACATCAGGTTAGATGCCGGTGGGCCTGCAAGAAGCTTACAATATAAGATGGAAAACAGCTTCATGCTTAGAGCTCTCTGAATTTGTGTCTCCTCTAGTCCCAGCACCTGTGCTCATTTGATGTTCCATCAAGGCCTAATCACAGTTTTCTCTTTAAAGTTGCAGATCTAATTATGAATTTAAATACCCATTGTCTTTTCAGGGGAACTGTGGCCAACAAAACAATCACCTTAACAATAGCAGCACAACAAATTTTTGTCCTTAAATCTAAATTTTCACAGAAGCCAGGAAGCAAAGCAAAGCTAGATGTAGGGAACCTCTTCCGATTTCAACTTTCTAGGAATGTGTGGACCTGGAGAAACAATGGTGGGAGTGTTCCAACAGGTAGGTCACCACTGGGAATTCAAAGATAGAGGAATTCCTTTGTATTGTTCATCTCATACTCGGTTTTAACTTTGGTTTATATTATTTATTTTGAAAGCAATGTAACATTAAATTATGTAGTATGAATACAACTTATTACCATATGTTTTGTTTATTAAATAACATTTTTGAATATATAACCATTTATACAATTTATTTATCCATGAATGTGTCTATTCACCTGACTTCTGGGCTGTTTCCACCTTTTGGCTATGATTAATATGCTGCTGCAGACATCAGTGTACATGTATCCGACTTTTTTTCTAATCTTTTGGGTAGACTAGTCAGAATAGAATTGCTGGTTGTAGTGACTCTGTTAAATTTTTTGAAGAACCACCAAAATGTTCCCCACAGTGGCTACACATTTTACTCTCCCACCAGCATGTACAATGTTCTAATTTCTCCACATCCTGGCTAATGCTTATATTCCTTAAATAAAAAATGCTACAGCCCTCCTCGGGTGTGAAGTGGTGTGTCACTGTGGTTTTGATTTGCACATTGCAGGAGTCATCTTTGTTCATAGGATCTTTGGAATGAACTTCAGGGATGAGGGTATAAACCCCTGGTGCTTGGGTGCTTGTCAGGAATGACTTATGGGTACCTCCACAGGCACTCTCACCTCTTCCTGCAAGCAAATGTTGATGCCTCAGTAGGATCCCCCTTCTAAAGGACATCATTTTCACTAGGAGGGTACAGGTAGTGAGGGGAATAGAAGGGAGATCTTAACTCCAGGCAGAGAGGGAGTGAGGTTTAGGGGTCCAGTAAGTGGAGATTGCCAGGCTTTGGGAGGTCAGAGCATTTGTGTGGTAGATGACCCCCTGGTGGGTCAGGTCAGGGTTGGACAGCACAGAAGTATGTCCTGGGTCCCCAGGAAAGTAGGAGCATCTGACACCAGAGCTGGTATGGAGGCATGGAGCACAGAGAGAGCTGGGGCTCAAGGAGCACCTGGGAAGTGTAGGGTCAGGACAGGAGAGTCAGGATCTTGGGGTCCAAAACACATGGGCAACTGTACAAAGAAATCAATTTAAATGCTGTCCCTACTCATGAGCTTCCTGCTCTCTTTCCTTCATGCATCCAACAGGTCCTGGTCCTTCCCAACCTCATCCATACAGGAGTGACCTGGGGGCTGTGAGAGTTCCCAAGTCCCGGGTCATTGAAGTCAGACTCCTGGGTGGGACCAAGTTACTTCCACAAGCCCCAGGGGACTCCAGTGGGTAACCAAAAGTGAGAAAAGCAGAATTTTAGGTTTAAAATGTTGACTTTCTTAGATGACTGTTTCCATTGTGAAAGAAATGTGGCCCTGCTATGAAAGTTAGGATGGAAAATGTTGACTGAGGAGGGTGCCACCGTTGCCTTATGACCTTCTTACTGCTGTGAGTGGTGCTGCCAGTGGCCCATCTGGAGCTTCAGTTTGGCTGGGCCCCTGAGGACACACAGACTGCTGTTGGTCTTCAGCACTGTGGCGGCACCGTGAGACTGCACTCCATAAACTAGGATGAGTGAATGGTAGCAGGGAGGCAAGAATTCATGAAAAGCAGTCAAGACATGGTCCCTGCCCTCTAGGAACTTACAAAGGGCCAGTTGAATAGGCATTACAATGACAATACTCAGGCGTCAATAATAGTTCCTGCATCAGTGGCTCAGTGTGTCTGTGCATGCGGTCCTTCAGCCAGGGAAACCGGGAGAGGGTTTTTGAAAACTCTGTTTGGTAGCTAAGGCCTCTCTTATCTTTATTAATGCCCCCTCCCCTCCGATATTGATAAAATAGGTAAATAGTAACAGAGCAAAAGCCCAGGAGGCAGGTAGCCAGTGGTGCCAGTGTGGGGGTCACACATGAGTCAGTGAGAGTGGGGGAAACCGGGCTTCCACTAAGGATGTGGAGTTGCTCTGCAGATTGTTTGCTTCTTTGCTGGGTAACAAAAGTTTCCCAAGCGCTCTAGATGCCTACAGATAAAGTAAGTAAATTGATCAGCTGAGAGCTCTTGACAATGAGAATTTCCTCCTCCGGAATGGTAGGCATGGTGGCCAGAATGCTTGCAGGCCATGGGAGCATGGGGGCTTGTCTTGTTTTATGGCAACTATCTCTATGAACTTAGGTAAGTGCCATACGTTCTCTGAGCTGCAAAACAGGAAGTGGTTTCTCTTCGGCTTTTCTTCCCTGATGGTTGCACACATTCAGCAAGCTGGAACTACAGATTCCTAAGGCAGCTTTTCAACCCCTTGGAGCTTTTGGCCTCCTGTCACAGGTCCCGGTGGTACAGAAAGATTCCATAGGCTAAGTGTGTTGACTCCTACAGTGCTGTGCTCAGACCTCTGTGGCTTCTCCCAGCCTGGGAGAAGCAGCCAGGTATCTCTCAGTGGCCAGAAAGAATTAGCTTCCTGCAAACATAACAAAGAACTGCTTACACACACATAGCCACTCTGTAAATGCGTTTTCTCCCCTTAATCCCCTGTCATTCCCAGGCATCCCCACTCTCTTTGCTGAGAGAAATGGCATTTTCCCTCATGACCCATTTTGCTATCTATCTATCTATCTATCTATCTATCCATCTATCTATCTATGAATCTTTCTATCTATGAATCCAGATCAAAATGTGTTTGGATGGCTTTAGGTGGCTGGTGAGTGTTGATAAAATTGGGGTGAAGGCATGGACATTGACCCTGCCTCCAGCGGCGATCCCTTTCACCAGAGTACAGCCAACCTGTTTGCTTTGAGCTTGTGGGTGGCTGTCCCTGTGGTGGTCACCTGTCTTGTGGAGACCTAGTGCCAGACTGACAGGACGGGGATCACAGTCAGCTCGACTAGCTTCCTTTTGAAGATCTGGCATCTTAATTACCCTTTGCGATTAAAAAATTAAAAAGAATCATTGTGTTTTAAGATTTTATTTATGTTTCATCATACCACAAAAATTCTCTGCATACTTTTGCTGGAGAAGTAAACTTAAAGTTCCCAATTTGTTTCTGAGCTTCTTGAGGGGAGAGAAACAGTACATTAAAACAGAAATTGTATTGGATGGAGAGAGGATATCACCCTTACCTTAGCTCTGGTGATGCATTTGTCTATGACCTACTAATTATTCCTTTGGAACTTATTTTTCTCATCTGTAAAATGGGGAGGTTGGACTATTCCTATAGTTATCAAACTTTTTTTAATAAATATTTTCACATAAAATATATACAGATCTCAATCTATAGAACCTAAAAAGAAGGTATTTTATTATACTAGCTTATATACTAGTTTTTAGTTGAAATTAATCACTTTTGTGTATCAGAAAGTCAAAGAGAATGATATGATTTTACAGTTAACATATAAACATGTAAAGTTAGATCCTATCAACTTTAGCATTTAAATTTTATAAATTGTTTATAACAATATTTTGGCTGCACAGTCTGTAGAAAATTGTAATTTGAAGCTCTGAGCAGTTGCAAGGGCTGCCTTTTTAAAGAACCATATGCCTATAATCTTGAAGTCTCCTTCAAGATAAGAAAGGACAGTGAAAGTTATACTCTGAGACCAGCGCCTACCTGTCCTCATGTCTCAGCATGTAGCTCCAAAGAGTTTGCCTGCTATTTACAACTCATTTCAAAATCATTTCTAGACTATAAAAGTAATAATATTAAAAAGAATCCAAGAAAATTTTTTTTCTGGCTTCTAGAACACACAGTAGAAAGCAAAACAAGGGAAAATTAATAAACCCTTGAGCGATCCTCAATAACTGGTCTAGATTGCAAATATTTAAATGGAAATATGAAAATATTTTGACATTGGTACTTAATCTTCACATTAATTACAAAGTGTTAATCCTATTTTGGTCAGGATCATGTAACAGCGGTAAGGATCCATTTCTGATAGGAGACCCCAGAGTTTGCAACATTCAGGGCAGAAATGGTTTCCTTCTCCATCCTCTTCCTCTGGCCCTCATGCTATCAGAAAAATAAAATGTGTAATCAGTAGTTTGTTTGCACATATCACTCATGGGTGATCTCCCTTAAATATTGGGCTTGGTGCTGTTGCCACTTTCTTGCTCCCTAAGAGTACTGGGTAACACTTTTCAATTACTTGGAACAAAGGGCATCATCTTGTTCTTGTTTTTCTTAAAGGAAAGATGCAGCCAGGAATGAAGGTGAGCAGGCCTGCAGGTAGGAAGAGAGATGAGAAAGAAGCATTTATTTATTTTTATTTAGTTGCTCTTCTTAGCTGTTCCCCCTACCCTTGGACCTTGAGATATATGTGGACAATGCCCGGTGAACTTACCTACAAAGCCACTGTGTGTTTCGCCATCTCATTTTGAGATGGTGAATGGCATTGTCTTTCTGTCCCAGAGAGACCCTCTCTCCACCTGACAAGAAGTGGGGTCAGGAGGGATCCCTGAGTGAGATGCTCCTCTTAGTCACACTGCCTAGACTCTGGAAACCCAACCTAGTGTCCTGGCAGGAGTTTGACTCCAGGAAGCAGGGGCGTGTGTTGTGTGGTGATTGTATTAGTGCATGAGTGTCTGGCGTTGCAATCTGGTGGTGTCACATCCAATGTGTGCTTAGCTCCCACAGGGTAAGAAAACAGTTCCTCTCTGTGCTCAGCCCATTCCACCCTCACTCTTGGCGTGAGGGGTCGCCTGCTAGCTCTGCTGCTCACTTGGTTCGAATTCCCACCAGTTACCCATTTGTGAGCATCTTGTTGCACCAACCATTAATATTTTTCTGTGTTGGACAAATAAATACTGGAATTCCAGGCAATCCTTCAGCAATGCTTGGGTGAAGACAAATTTTTTTGTGGTGCTGGATGAGAAACGAGAAGGGTTGCTTCTATGGAGACAGAATATAGTGTCAACCTCCAGGGCCGTTTCAGAGATTGGTCAGGGTTACTTTCAACCATACGTGTACTCTACACATCTATTTTATAAATCACAAGCCACAACTCTGCTGTATTCTGAACAGAAATATGACCATGCTAGAGGGGCCCTTGAAGAATAATCAGCATACTCAATATTTTGGGCTACCTTGAAGGTGACTTCAGTGACTGGAGAGAACAAGAATTTTCCAGCCTTTTTAATGGAGACGGTTTAGTTTTGCCTTGGAGGCAGCTTTATTGTGAGCATGCACACATATGTGGTCACACACACATAAGACACAAATCCACCAGTAACAAATGTACAGGAACCACGGAAGAAAGAGAGATTGGGGCACCTAGAGATAAAACTGCCTGATTAAAGAGGCTCCCCAGACACCAGAATTTATATGGAAGTTCCTATTGCTAAATTTTTACTTACTGAAAACAACAGGGAATGTGGTGTGTAAGGAGGTGATTTCAAACACTTGTTTGTTTAAATTGCCTGTGATGATATGAAATGTCAGCAGTGTTGTCCAATAGAACTTTTGGTGACAAAAGAAATGTTCTTTTTCTGTTCTGTTCAGTAACAGCCACTAGACATGTGACCATGGAGCATTTGACACATGGTTCAGGTCAGAGCTGGTCTAAAGGCCTGAGTACTAGGAATTTTGTGTTGGGATTTATAATCATCGATCACTAAAATGTCCTACTTTTCACCAAAGGTGAGTTCTCAGACGAACTCTAAGTCACATTAGGACTCCTAATATTCCTCTGTTGTGTAGAATCTGGAAACTTCTCTTCCCCACTGTGGTCCAGGGCACCCAGCTGGACCTTGCCAGGAGAGATATTGATATATTTGTAAGGACTCCGCTTCTGCGTTTACACAAATCCCAAAGAGGACTGACACTTTGAACCTGGAGACTTTCAGGTACAATTTAGTGCTTGGAGGTGAAGTTGTGGTATTGCTTCTGAGCCAATCTGACCTCCCAAAATAGACCCAATTGTGTAAACTATGTGCAAACAGTCCCTGGACAGAGTCCAGCGCCCATACGACTGAGTCTGGCTCTTTCACATGACCTGTGAGTCGCCTCCCATGTATCCCCTGCCTTTCAAATTTGCCTCATGGCATCTCACTCTACTGTCCTGCGTGCACTAAGCAAAGCAAACTCTTGTTTCCTCAGGCCAGCCATGTCTTTCTTTCTGTTCCCTGTTTGCACTGAGGTCAGTCTCTGGGTTGGGCTCCCTTCTAGCCTCGGAGCCTCCTCTCAACCAGAACCTGCATCCGTGTGCACCAGCATCTGCTCCCACACTGCTCACACAGCTGGTGAGGCAAGGCACCCAAGGGCTCTCCGCCAGTGCCACTCCTGAGTGTCCATCTCCCCAGCTGTCATACCAAGCTGGTACAGGACCCAGCTGGTGACTAAATTCAAAATGGGAATTTCAAAGCTTGCCTTAGCTTCCTGAAAAGTTTTGCGCACAAGTTTCCTTACTCTGCCCTCACTGCACCCACGGCATAGTAGAGGAAAAGAATGACTTCTTTGTTCTTCTGAGGCAAACTTGAAAAAAAAAATTTTGCTCAGCCTGCCCCCTATAAAAGGCTTATCTTCCTGCTGGTAGGAGACATTTTAATTTCTTCCTGTTTGCTGATATCTGCTCCTCCAGGTCCCTAGCACAGCGTCCTCCTGGGCACCAGTTAACATCCTTAAAAGCATTGGAGCCCATCTGTCATCTGACATAGATTCTTTATAGTCCCAGCAGGTTGGGCACTGGCCACCCAGACCTGGCATCCCTCCTAGCAACACTTCAAGAGAGGTGACTATCTCTAGCCTGCCTCCTTACCTGGCAGGGAGGCATTTCTCTGATTATTTGACTTTGTAACCTACCTTTCTTCTTTGCCATTGGCCATCTCTTTTCCCAGTGTTCTATGCTTAGAGTGGATCTCTGGTAATCAATTATGTAACATTGCTTGACACTGACGGAGACCCACAGGGTGCCGGAAGCTATTAACTACTGCAGAGAATTACCGGTTTAGACTTTAACCATCAGATCTGTGTGTCTTAGTCGATCGCCCTGAAGATATCCAAAGATAAGATGCTAAGAAATGTCTCTGCTGGTCTTGTGAAAGGATTCTTACACTTAAAAATATATAATGAAAATAACTCAAATGCAGCTTTCTATTATAAAAATGGTACAACTGAATAAATGGGGTTTTTGTTGTTGTTGTTTGTACTGACCCATGATCTTTATTCTTTTCCCATTTCATGGTCCCAAGAAGACAGAGGTCTGGGTAACTCAGAGAGGCTGCATTGGACAGGAAAAGGGACAGTAGTGAGTGTTAGGAATTTTTGATAAGAATTGGACTTTCTATGCTGCTGGGAGAAGCTGGGAGAGTGAAGACTTTGAAGGGGCGTTGAAAGTTGACAGAAGTTTCACCAGCCAGTTAACCTGAGAAAATAAGTTACTCCAGAAAAGGAGTCACGTTACAGCCTTTTGGGGAAAAGTATATGGAAAGTTGTTTCCTCTTTGAGGCTCCCATTCCAGTGTCCATTTTGCTTTTTGGAAAGCCAGGCTAAGAATTTGGCTTAGCGTGGCTACCAGGCTATTTTACAGTGCCCACCACTGCATCCAAACCCTGGGCAATCATCAGGAGTTTTGTCTATTGCTTTGTTTCTGCAGCCCAAACCTTGTATGAATGCCTCTTTTGACCACCTCTAACCCAGAATATTGACAGGGGATGGGTTCTGGAAAACGTAAGTCCAAGATAAATCACGTGGTCACAGCAGAGTCCAGGGTGCAGAGCACTAGTTAGATTTGTAGCAAAGCAGCATGGAAAAAGGTAGGAGACTGTGGCTGGGAGTACAATGCAAAGCCAAGTGAGTATGTCTTCACCTTGGATGAGTAGAGCATGTGAAGGCCTGTGGATGGTGACAGTTTAAAGATGAGTACCTTGAACTGACCACAGGTTGTTCCTATTATGATTCAAATTAGTGTTCTACTGGAGATGTGACCATAGAAGGATTGCCTTGGGAACACTAGATCCTTAATATCTCCTTACTCTACTCCTCCAATTTGTGACCTTGGTTTCTACATCTCAGCTGTAGATACCTACCTCCCAATTTATGAAGATTAACCATCTTACATAGGTGATATTACTAGTGACTATTATGATTCTGCCTGTCCTTTTCGAAATTAAAGAGAAAAGGTCAGTGTCTTTCCCAAGACACTGGTTACTGGCAAAGCTTGACTCAAACTCATGTGTTCTGCTTCAAAGTCCAGTGTTCTGTCCATTTCATCAGGTAAAAGGGTAACAACAGCTGTCACATTCTGTTATGTCTCAAAGCAACCATGTAGCCACCCATGTATATTTTTGGAATTGGGTTGGTGTTTTAGTATTGAGACTAGATTATAGTAATCTTGCCCCATAATACCAGTTACTAATTGGCCAATTATAGCATCCCCACAAATGAAAGAAAACAACTTTGGCTTCAGTTCATTATCTTGAGTAAGCTGTCAAGGACAAGTATACAGTACAGCCTCTTGGGCTAACTGCTCCTAAAAGGAAGCATAATGGCCCAGGGACAGTTTGTGGTGGAAAGTGATGGAGGAAACAACCAGGACTCCAAAGAAGGAATGTCTTACTCATAGTGCAGGAGGAAAATTGTGGCCATTTCTCATTGATATAATAGCAGTTATGGTATGGAGCCTCTCACCATCCTCGCTACAAAACTTCTAAGCCTCTTTATATCCCCGCTTTCCTGAAATATTCCCCATGTGATTGTCCTGTGTCCTCTTGCTTAATCACAGAGGAAAACTTTTCATGTCAAGTTCTAGAGACAGGTAGAGAGAGGTGCTATGTAAAGACAATTATAGGTATAGAATAAAGAGATTACATTGAGGTGATTCAAGCTACTGATAATGACTCAAGTTTTCACGAATTTGTCTTGGTTTCCTTCAGTGGCATGAATGACCCTCCAGGGGCCAAGACCACCCTGTGGAGGGGAAAGTAGAGATTCCTCATATTGAGTTAGCTGGGACTTCGGGAAGGTTCCTGACAAGCTGCAGAGGTGGGTCACCATCAGACATGTATCAACAGCTTCACTTTCTCTAGTGTTTTCCTGAGGAAATTTTGGCACAAGAAGAAGCCAGGACTGGGAGGTGGGGTATAAATCTGAGGTCAGTTCCAGATGCAAGCTGTTGTTTGCAGAGAAAATGTTTTCACGGAAGCAAGCAGCCACTGGACATCTGTTTGAGGGTCCTTGATATTAAGGAGAGGGTGAAGAAGAAAGTGTGACCTGTGGATACAGCTTTGGAAAAACATCTGCTCAGTTCTGGTAGAGGTGGGGATGAGGTCTGTAAACAAGAGCCGAAGCAGGTGTGTCCCAAGGAGCCTGCGTTGTCCCTTGTCCCTGCTCAAACCTCCCACACTCTAAATGAGAACAAGGAGGTCACGTGGGAAAGACAGCTGCTGCAATCAAGGGAGTGAGGTGTCCATCAGATTATCCAAGCCTGGCACCTGTGACTTTACTCTAGTGATGAACAAGGCTATTATAAGTATCAATGTTGGGAGCTTCCTGCAGCTGAGGGAACAAATATGGCAAGACGGCTGGCTGGGGCCTCTCTTAGCAGGCAGGTGTTTCTTGTTCTAGAGCCTCTCAGCCTTTCATTACCAGTGCCATCTGCCTGGAAGATCATTACTTATGCCAGTCAGTATCTAGGGCTTCAACTCCACTCATATGGCCAACATCCATCTGGTACCTTTTGGTACAGAAGCTCTCTCTGTGTCATGCCTGGGACACTCATCAGTTAATGTAAGAGTAACCTCTTTTCTCAAGAAAAAATGAGAAAAAGAATTTCAACAATTTTCAATATTTGTGGAGAGATTTTCATGTCCTAAAGCACATGGATATCCATTACCCCATTTTCCTGAATCTTTTCAGCATCCCTGTTCAGTAGCTATCATGAGCACCACTGATAGGTGAGAAGCTGAAGTCTAGGGATGCACCCTAATATGCAAAGTGGTCAAGAGGAGCTGGCCCCATCCACCTCCCCCTGTGACTATGTGACAGTGACACCCAGAGCATCTCAGTTGTGTCAAATGGAGGCAATAAATCACTTTCATTGCCTAGAGTTCATGTGGGTGTGGCACCAATAAGAGCTCAATAAGCATTAGAAGTTTTACTGTCAGTAACTCCTTTACACTCCTCTACCCAACTTTTGAAGGGCACTGAGGTCTCCACTGTGTTCCTCCTCCCTGTATACATATGACAACCTGCTCTAAAGCTTTCTTCCTCTATAAACACTGCAGCAGCAGCCAACCATGAGCATCACAAGCATCTATGACCTTGGACCTGGATTCTTTTGTTCCTCCCCACCCTCTGCTCCTGGCCATGCCTCGTCCATGGTGATGCTGTTCTGGGGCACATGTTCATATAACCTACCATCTTATTGAAGCAGAATGAAGATGTTGCGTAACCTACCAATAGTTAAAACTGGTTTTTAGTTACTCTAAAGAATCTCACCTATTGACTGTACATTTAAAGCAATAATGTCTTAGTATGGTTGGAACACTACAACAAAAATACCATACTCTTTGCGCTTAAGCACATGTCTTACAGTTCTGGAGGCTGGAGTTCAAGATCAAGGTGCTGACAGATTCTGTGTCTGGTGAGAACTCTCTGCTTGGCTTATGATACCCTCACATGGCAAAGAGAGACAGGGCAAGCAAGCCCTCTGGCCTCTCCTTTTAAGGACACTAATGCCATCATGACAGTCCTACCCTTTTGATCAAATTTAACCTAATGATCTTACAGAGACCCCACCTCCAAATACCGTTACCTTGAGGGGAATGTATTACATAAGCAATTCTCATCACGGGAGCCAGAGAGTCGCAATCTGTCCATGTTCACATGTTATGGAAAACCCTCCCCATTTGTACCAGGAATTTCAGTCAAGCCTGAGGAGTAGCCCAACAAATTCTAAAGGGATAAAAACTTGGTTCTTGTACACACAGAACAGTGTCATTTAATTATATACTTTCAAAGCATTCCTGTAGTTCTCTCCTCACTCATGTAAAAACCTGTGAAGACGCTTATACAGAAAGAAAGAGCTATGTGAGGAGGGAGGTCCAGGATTGGGAGAAGGAAAACTTATTTTTCATGATTTTCCTCCAGGATTGCAAAATTAAATTTTTCAAACAAAAAGACAAGTTGGATGAATTGTTCATTGTTTACCACCAGGATTTCATAATTGTTTATATATCCTATATCTATTTTCTCATACCTTTCTCTACCTATGCCTCATCAGTTCTGATGCATTTAAAAGTAAGTTGTATACATCCATGCATTTTTACCCCAGACATGTCAGCATGAATTTTATTAACCAGAGTTCAATATTTGCAGATAGTTTATGACAAAAGTTTATGTATAGTGAAATGCACTAAACTTGCATGCAATATTCACTGAGTTTTGATAAATGTAGACATCTGTGTTTTCGAAATCCTTGTCAAAATAAAATATTTCTATCAAGTTCCAAAAAGTTTTCTCCTCCCAGTCTAGCTTGTTTTGTTTCCCTTTCTAAGACTACCACTGATCTTTAATATTTTTAACTATAGTGAGTTTTTCCTGTTTTGGAAATTTATATAAGTGAAATTTTACTATAGATTACAGTCTATGAGCCTTGTTTTTTCATCAAGTATAATGCTCTTGAAATTCATCTGTGATGCTACATGTATCAAAATTTCACTCATTTTCATTGCTGAGTAGTATGCCACTAAATGAATATACCATAGTTCATCTCTTCACCTTCTGATGGACTTTGGTGTGTTTCTAGTTTGATGCTATTAATAGGTTAATGCTTTCAGGCTTATCATAAGAGTACTAAATGGGTAACAAACACCCCTCAGTCCCATCACAGGTGAACCTGGAAGTCTGGATATGGCATAAGATTATCCAGAAACTATGTTTTACATTGGAAACTTTAGGGGTGAAATGAGATAGGGAGTGAGTATTATCCCTAACTTGCTTATTGGGAAAGAAAATTAGTGATCCTAAGAAATAGATGTTTTAGTTGGGAAAGCAACTAAGGCACAAGAGCATAATTTTCTTTGTGCTTTTTTTTAAACTAGAAAAAAAAAAAAAAGATGTACTTAGCTGAATTTATTTGTGCAATAAGAATAGAAAGTTAGATGATATTCTGAGAGCTCATCCAATATTGTCGGTAAAAATCAGAATAATACAAGGTTCCCTTTCTGTAAGGTCATCCAAGTTCAAATTTCCTGGATATAGTTGCTGGGATGTGTCATAAGGACTCCCTTTTCCCCCAGGGGCTGAAGAACATATCCTGGTTTAAGGTCACATAATTTTCCAGTGGTATAGTCCATCCAGAGTCCAGTCAACATTGAGTTAAAAAGGTCCATCCTCCTTGCTCCGAATGGGAGCTATCAAAGGTCAACAGAACTTCAGAACTTCCCCCTGGAAAAGCAAAGACCTTTTTTGGAATTTCTTCTGCTCAATCTGCTTTCTTCCTTTCCCTCTCACAGGTAGAGCTCTCCTGCCCTATAAACACACTGCTAATTTCTGTTTCAGAGTTTGCTTCCCACAGAGCCCAACCTGCAAATCTGTGTAGTTGTATTTATCTTTACACATCCTTACATATCAGGAGGGGCCATAATGGAGCTAACATTGGTCCTTTCAGTGGGTCCCAGGAGCCAATGTTCCCTTCACCAGTGACCTGGAGCACCAGGAGAAGCACTGAACTTGCATTAGGGGCCATTGTGCAGACAAGGACGACTTCTAAAACCCAGGGGGGAGACATTTACATTCCTGAGAGACACACAGGCTAGAGGGTGAGCAAGAAGACACAGGCCCTTTCCAGGAGCCCACTGTCACTGGGGGATGTGGGCAAAGGGACAGAATGGCTGTGACCTGGTCAGTATCTCCATACTTGTTTCTGAATTCACTTAAATTCTGTGCCGTTCTCCCATTCTCCTAAGCTCTACGTTGGTCCAGAGAGGACGTTGGGAAGAATGTGAAAGGCAGACCTGGAGGAAACCACTTCAAAAGCCCCAGGGTTGTTAGAGCCTTGGATGTCACAACCCAAATGCCTGTTTCCTTATTTCCAGAGTGCATGTATGCTACCTCTTTGTGTGTGTGTTTTTGTTTTTTTTTTTTATTTTGAAAAATTTAGGTGGTGCAAATACAATCAATACCACTTCCCATCTGCTCCTTTCTGGAACACTGTTCTAAATTAATACTGTATCTTAAAATGAATACTGTTAAAAATGGTTAAAATACTGCTAAAATGTGATAGGGAAATGTATATGTACATACATCTAAGAATGGTAGGCTACTTCAGGTTTGGTGAGTTCATTTTGCAGGGCTGATCATTCAGGTCCTAAATGATCAGGAATGGGGTAGAACCTCTGAAAGCAGGTCTGTTAGAATAGCTACATCGTTTCAGGGCCTTCCAGCTGATTTGTTAAAATATATATTCCTAGGCCCCACTGCAAGGGTTTCTGAACAAGAGCCTGAGCTTTTCATTTCTAGTAAGTTCCTACAGGAATGATGTTGCTGGTCCAGAACCACACTTTCAAATCATTGATGGCATGAGGTGCTTCAAGGGGCATAGCTCTGTTGAGTGGATTATATACGATGACTGTGCAAAGAGGAGCCTCAGACACTAAGTGTATCACTGCTGTGAATCACTAAATGCATTTACTCCTCTTCCAATGTGATCGCAGTGTCTCATTCTCTTACATTTATTGGTTTCCATGACTAAGTATCAGCATATAAGCTCTGCTGACCTCAGTTGTCCCCAGGGGCCATTATCCTTTCTCTTCCTTCTTCTGTTTCAGCTAAATCTGTTGTGTTTGATTCTGTAGAGGCCCAGGCCCCACACAGGGGAGTGTGTTCCCCAGTGATTAGTGGCTCAGAGTGCTGGGGCAGTTGCACACCTGGCAGGGACCCCGTCCATGAAGAACAAGAGTTGGTTGGCAAGCAAACCCAGGTTCCCTTGCTTTAGGGGCCAATCCTGGAATCTGCAGTTTCTCACTGGGTGCTTGGGCTCTAGCCAGGTCCCTTGATCAGTAAGAAGAACTTTACTGGCTATGCTCCCTCATTCTGTTCTTGGGATTACATTCCAAAAAAATAATCTACACTCCAATACTTGACTTAAGAACTGCACTGGGCATGTTATAAACTGAGACTTCTGTCACCCTCATTAGGACATGAGACTATTCATAGTGCATTCACATTTCTCTCTTGATGCCTTTGGAAATTATAGGAGAATGTCAGTACCCATTAATATAAATACATCAATTTCATCTCCATTATCTGTCCCCAAAATGGTCATTTTCTTACTGATTGAATATTAAGAAGTAATTCTGATCATTTCCCCCCGCCCAATAACACATTTTCCGTTTGTCGCTGATGTGTATTGAAATATATTTGAACATATGCTTAGTCGATAGCATTGTCTCTTTCAAAGGCAAAAGTCATATATTAGAGTGACTGATCCTGGTAGAGGAACAAAGATGGGTTTTTGCAGTAGTTTCACATCTTACCTTATTTACAAGTCTGTGCTTGATGAACCCATGACAAAATGAAACATGCAGGGTTTAAAATTCGGTCATGCTCTCTGAATGAGAAGCGTTTAAAATATGAAATCCACAGACCCTGCTCATTGTGTTCAAACTGATAACATTATTTGAATTGGAGGCTTTCCACATTCAAGCATCCAGTGTTCTGAAATCATCAGTGTCTCCTCCCTTCATAGTTTTTTTTCATCTGGAGCAATGTTCTCCCAGGATGTAAGTACTGGGCATTCTTCACCAGCAGCTTCATTTCTTTTCATATGATCGTTGTCTTATCTGTGTAGCTGCTTCTGGGGTAGGAACCAGCTTGCCTCCATCTCTATTCTTTCTAGAGCCAAGTGTTCTTAGTACATAGTAAGTGACCAATACACTTGAAGGGGTGAGTAATTCCCTTAAGTATAAAGCCAGGGAGCCAGGCACAGTCTGGGGCATGCACAAGCAGAGAGGCTAGAGCCCCAGTGGCACAGCTAATCCTTCCTGGAATCTAATCATCTGCCGGTTGTTAGAGCTTCAAGATGATGGACCTTGTCAGTCAACTTTCACTTCCTCATCTGTTAAAAAAATTGTCATCATTGGGAATGCCCTAAGTGGTGTAAAGATCAAGTGGATCAAATCTTGAAAGGTATTTTGATTCTGGCTATGGGGGACATTTGAACACAGGGGAGTATCGTACCTGTAGCATGTTATCTTTACCGACAGTGTCTTCATCTGCCATCAGCAGCAGTCAGTAACATTGCCAGGTGCTCAGTTTCTCAAAAGAAAGCTCTGCTCCTTAATGGACCCAAACATTAAAATCTCTCACTTTATAAGCTAGACTTCAAAGATAAACTTTTTATTTACTTACTTTCAAAGATACTTAGAGGACAGTGAGACTTTCATGGTTTGTATCTTTAACACCAGTTTGTATTTTCAAGAGGGGTGACAGAAAGATGGAACTCCAGTGCAAAAAGTATGTGCAGCAAGCTAGCGGCAAAAGCCTGCATCTGGGGGCATACATCTCTTTGAGGGCAGCCTCACAGTCAGTTGAAATAACAGGTAACAAGGATTAACATGATGTCTACTAATCCTAGTTCCAGTCTGTTACTTACTGCTAACAGTGGTAAGGCAGGGTTTCCTAGTAAAAGGAAAAATGCTCTCAGGGTCACGTGCATTTTAGTTGCTGAGATGGAACCACTAGGAAATGCCCATGGTTGAAGATAAGACATCATGGTTGTCAGAAAAAAAAAGATCCATCCTTGCCCACTTTGAAACAAACAAAATTCTCTTGCAGTTTAGCTTTTTTTTTTTTCTGGTTGGGCAAAGATTACACATGGGAGGGGACAAATGGGCTTTTCTAATCACGTCTCCTAGTCTAGTGCATAAGGTGCAGGTAGGTGGTTTGAGAGACAACAGGACCAAAGTTGGGGATATTCAGTCTCAACAAGGCCCAAGATGGTGGGGGGTGCAGTAGGGGTTGAGAGGCTGAGGTCCAGCAAAATTCAAGTGCCAGGTCCCCGCGAGGGGAGCCTAGAGCCAATGGGCTCATTAGTACCTGGCTCAGCCGGCAGCCGCCCCACGGCAAATACAGGCTATCGAAGCCTTGTCAGCACTCCTGAATGGGACAAAGAGAAGGCGCATTAATGATTAACTCTGCTAAAAGCTCCGGCTTTTGTATTCCCATGGTGCCTGGCCTATCTGGCTGCCATGTGACCGGCTGGGCCATTTTCTGCAGATTGGGGAAAGCTAGTGAGCAAACACAGGTGGTTCGAGTCCCTCGTTGTCAGGGACAACTGCGGCCAGCACCAGCTATGCCAAATCGCGGCTGTTTGCCTCCAGTTCTGCTTCCTGCCACCCGGACTTCTAAGTCAAACGCCCTTTGGGGCTCATTTTCAGCTATTCACAAGAGGTGTGATAAAGGGTGGGAAGCCCTTGCAAAAAACAGGAATGGGAGACACCTGCATTCCGTTCTTTGAGCCCCAACAATCATGATTGGGGACCAGATGCAAAGGCAGGTACACTAATTAAAGGTGCTCAGGTCTTTAACTCCTGGCAAGAGCAAATTCATTCTTCTCAAAGGGAATGATTTTAGTGATCTTGACCAAATACGCAAGTCACAGTAATGACATCATCGGGCTCCCCAAGGGGACCCCAGCCAAGTAACTTCCTTGTCCCCGGAGGCTTGGAATGACCTGAGGCTCTACCCTGGGCCATGGCTCTGCATCCACTCTGCATCCACCAGACAGGTAGAGACAGGGTGACCTTGCCTAGTCCTTGTTAAGAGTCAAGGTCCCTCTAGTGGTATTATTTGTTTAAATGCATTTCTTCTGTGGCCAACATCAGATAGACTTTCTTTTCTTGTTCAAATATTTGTGTGTAGTACTGCATGCTGCTTCGACTCTTTCCAATCATACAGCCACCATAAAGCACAAGTTATCAGCGTGAGGTGATAAAGGCCCTTTGAGTCAACAACAGAAATGAACAGAAAATGAAATAAAGCTATAAAAAAAAGATGTCCACAAAGCTGTATCAGTTTGCAGATATCCAAGCAATTAGCTACAATTGGAAAAGACGCTTTATCCAAACTCATAGCTGAAAGGATTCCCCATGTCTGGGTTGAAATAGAGCATTCTGTTGGATTACCAGTTAAAGGAAAAGACAAAAACAAACACAGCCCAGTGCCATCTTTCTACCCGAATGTGGTTCAGAGTTGGTGACTGTCAGCTCAAACACAGCTGCTGCAGGGATTGGGGCTGGGAGCTGCTGCCCTCCTCCAGTTGATGACCAGGGAATAAACGTCAGCAGCCAAAAGCCCGACCTGAAGGGCTACTGTAATCTATCTGTGGTGGTTGGGGGATAAGGGATGTCTGTTCTAAATATGTCTCTTGCAGTTCCTAAAGTCTGGTTTTTTGTGATGAGCATCTGCTTACCATTCAGTGCAGCACCTGGGTGGAGTGTAGTATCAGCATGAGGTTAGAGTAGACCTAGATTTAGATGATAAATAATTGTATTGTTTTTTGTTTCTTGCAAGTCCTTGGGTGCCAGTGTTGCCTGAATTAGTAGAACATGAGAATCAGAGTTAAGTAAAAACCATCTGGTAACCAAACCAGAAGTAAATGATGACAATGAGCGCATAGTGAAACTGGCCAAGAGGAGCTTTTTTGTTCGATGGACATAGTAGTCAGCTATTGGTATATTCCTGCCCCTTTATGCTATTTAATAATCTAAAAAATATCTATATGTACATTCTTTACATTCTTTAAAGTAGAGGTAAAGTATCCTATGGCACCTATGTGCAATTCCTGGTGGATTTTTGTCATAAAACTATACTTTCATCAATCTATTAAAGTTTTCTAGTTACTTTTTTTTCTGAAAAATTCAACACATAAATATGGTACACAGTGAAAATTAACAAACAACAAAGTAACCTAGTGATAATGATGATAATAATGATACCACCTAGTTTTCATATGATGCTTACTATGTTCTAAGCACTTTTCATATATCTGCTCCTCTAGTCCTCACAATGATTTACAAACACTCTGCTGTCACTATCTCTAGCTTGCAGGGAGGTTAAATAATGTTCCTAAGGTCAAACAATCAGTTGCAAGATTGGGATTGAAAACAAGCATTTTAACCCCCCCAAAGTTAAAAATGAGTCTATTCAATTCAAGTAATCAAATTTATAATTACTTAGAAAAATATGGATGTTATTGATTTCTTGCTTCAATAATTAAAATGGACCATTGACCAGCATGGGTAAAGAAAAATCAGGCTGTAAGGGAAATGTAAAATCTCAGACCATAATCTGTTATCTATCTATATATCAATCCTCCCTTATCCCCAAATTTCGAGTTATTTGGCACAAATTAAATATTGTCAGAATTGGTCAATATCAAAAAAGGGACAAAATCTCAAATCAATAACCTAAAGAATAAGAAACTACATCCAAACAATCAGAAGAAAGGAAATAATGAATATTACAGTGAAGATAAATGGAATGGAGAATAGAAAAAATGATAGTGAAAAGAAATAAGACCCAAATAAGAGAAGATCAACAGATAACAAGCCTTAAGCTAGACTCACCAAGAAAAGAGAGAACTGAGCATTCCCATCAATTCATAAGATCACTTAGACATTTAAGAATACTGCCCAGCAACAGAACAATATATAATATTTTCATTTGCTCATGGAACATATACCAATTTTGAACAAATCCTGAGCCATAAAAAAAATCCTATCTCAAAAAATTTATAAGAAACAGTATCAGACAGAGCATGTTCACTTTCTAAACTGGAATTAAATTAGCAATCAACAGCAGAAAGATAACAAGAAAATATCCAAATACTTGGAAGCTAAACAAAATACTCCTAAATAATACATGGATATTATTAAAGAAAATCAAAATTAAAAGAAATAAACTAGAATAAAAAGAAAAGTGCAGCAGATCAACATTTGTGATACACAGTTAAAGCAGTGCTGAAAGGGAAATTTAAACCTTAAATACACACATCAAAAGAATGAAAGTATTTAATCAATAATATAAGCTCTTACCTTAGGAACCCAGAAAAAGAAGAAATATTAAGTCCAAATAAATAGAAGGAAAAAAGCAAAAAAGATAAAAATCAACAAACTTAAAATAGAAAATAAATGAAACATAGACATGATTCTTTGAGGAAATGAATGAAACTGAAAAGATTATCAAGACTGACCAAAAAAGGAGAGAAGAAACAATTTCTAGTATTAGGAATGATAATACTGTAGACCAAGCAGAAAACAAAAGGATAATAAATATAATAAATACAATAAAAACATATAAATTTGACAACTTAAATGAAATGATACGTTTTTGACAAACATAGCCTATCACAATTCACTATGAAATATGTAACAAATAATAAACACCAGTTCTACATTTCTTCCTAAAAATAGGAGAGAAAAACACTTCCTAGTTCATTTTATAAAATTTGTATTATCCTGACAACAAAACTAGAAAAAATACAGACTATTTACTTCATGAATATAGACAAAAAATAATTTTTAAGGAAATATTAGCAAATACAATACAGTATTAAAAGAATTCATACTATAACCAAATGGGATAAATGGCAGATGTGTAAGGGTCGTTCAAGATTTTAAACTCGGTAACGTCATTCATCACACTAGCAGGCCAAAGAAGAAAAATCACATGATCATATTAATCTACAGAGAAAGAGTACTTGACAATATTCAACACTCATTCATGATAAAAAAAACACCTCAAATAATGAAAATAGAGAACTACATCTTCAAGCTGATCAGACCATCTACAGCAATTACACTTAGTAGTGAAAGATTGACTGTTTCCCCTATGATAAGAAAAAAAGGCCAGGTGGTCCACTTTTACCACACATATTCAGCTTAGTGTTGGATTTTCTACATGTCCAATAAACCAGGATTAGTTAATAAAGGTAGAAATGAAATTGTCTCTATTTGCCAATGACATGATTACCTAAGTAGAAATGCTAAGGAATCTATAAAAATTCTCCTTCAATTAATAATTGAGTTCAGTAACTTTGCAGTATACAGGATGAACACACAAAATAATTATATTTTATATGCTAGCAATGAATACATGGACAATTTTATTTATAATAGTTTAAAAGAGAGAAAGACTTAAGTATAAGCCTAACGAAACTTGCACTGGACTTCTCTGCTGAAAACTACATAAGGCTGATGAAGAAATTCAATGAAGATCTAAATAAATGGAGACTATATACTGTGCTTATGAACTGGAAGACTCAAAATAGTAAAGATGCCACATAATAAATCCTCAAAATCACATGGAGATTTAAAGAAATTCTTATCAAAACTCCAGAAAAGTTATTTTATAGATAAATAATAAATTTATGTGAAAATATAAAAAGACTAAAACAGCTTAAATAATTTTAAAGAAGAATAAAGTGGGAGAGATCAGTTTACTGGATTTCAAGATTTATTTGTGGTTGTAGTAATAAAGACTTTGTGACAGAGGTGGAGGAGGGATAGACAAATAGATCACGAGACAGACCAGAGAGACTGATAGACTCACAAAAACATGGTCCCCAATTTTTTGACAAAGTTGCAAAAATCATTCAATGGAGGAAAAATAACCTTTTCAACAAATAATACTGAAATAATTGAACATCATAGGCAAAATATGAACTTTGAGCTAAGTCTCAAACCTTAGATAAAAATTAACTCATAATGGATTATGGGCTTACATGTAAATGTTAAACTATAAAACATTTAGAAGAAAACATCAGATAAAATCTTGGGATTTAAGGTGAGGCAATTCTTAGACTTGACACCAAAAGCATGAACCATAAAAGAAAAAAGAAATGCTATAAGTTAGGCTATGTCAAAATTAAAAGCTTTGGCTTTGTAAAATACCCTGTATAAAGAAGATGAAATGGCAAGCTATAGACTGGGAGAAAATACTTGCAAACCACTTGCTAAAGAGGATAGTATATAAAATATACATAGAACTCTGAAAACATAGCAGTAAAAAAAGTAAACAAATCTATGGGGGGGGAATGGACATGAAGAGACATTTCATGGAAATAGAAATTAATTAGGGATTAAGGAAATAATTAGCCATTAGGGAATTACAAACTAAAACCACAATTAGTATTAATGACAGTATCAAATACTGGCCAGAGGTAGAGAAATTGAATCAGTCTTAGGTTGCTGGTGAGAAGGTAAAATACTACAGTCACTGGGAAAACAATTGGTAGTTTCTTTGAAAAACAAACACACTGCTATCATAGGACCCAAAATTGCACTTCTGGACATTCATCCCAGAGGAATAAAGACTTAAACTCATGTAAAAAATGTGCAAAGATATTGCCACAGCTTTATACATAATTGAAGCATCTCAGCCGCTTTTTAATGAGTGACTTGTTGAATAGAATGTGCTATGTTCATTCTGTGGAATACCACTCAGCCTCAACAAGGGGCGGAATATTGACTCCTCAATAACCTGAATGAAGTCCAGAGAATTATCCTGGAGGAAAAAGAAATCAATCCCCAAAGACTGCATCTGTGTTATTCCATTTATCCAACATTTTGAAATGACAAATAGAAAACCAATTAGTGGTTTCCAGGGCCTCAGGAGAAGAGAGAATGGAAAAGGCCCTGGAAGGACAGCAAGAAGGATCCTGGGGGTGATGGAAAGATTCTGTATCTTGACTCCATCAGTGTCAGTATCCTGGTTCTGATATTATTCAGTGATTTTACAAAGTGTGACCATTGACTGAAGGTCATAGAATCTCTGCATTGTTTCTTACAATTGCATGTGAATTTACCATTATCTCTCAAAATAAAAGGTTAAAACAGATTGTCCATGTTTTGAAAAGAACAACTTTTATGACTGTAAGCCAGAAAATATCTGCAGAAAAACAAGCAGAAACCATCACTGTGGGGACCCCAATGTGACCCATTGGCTTTCCTTGGACTAATCATTGCATCTGAGAAACTCCAATATCTTTCTTCCACAACAATTCCTTAAACAACAGACAGTTAATCCAGGTTTTCTCCAAAATAATGTCACAATAATTTGGAAAATAATAGGCAAGTTTAGAATATAACTAACCACATATTAAGCCCTTTATATTTAATAATAGCACTCTTCTCAGAGCATAATAATGATTTTAAAATATAATTTAATCCTCCAGTTGTGTGGACTCAAAAAAACAGTTAACTATCAGAATGATTAAACAAAAATTAAACATCAATAAAGAGTTGGTGGTGACAGTGCATATGGATCCATTTACTCTAATTAATACTTCTAGACAGTCACTGAGGCAGCCTCAAATATTCAAACACATGGGCTCTATAGTTACTTTTTAATATGCCTTTCACAAATTGCAAGGCAAGCCAATATTGTTGGTTTCTCTCTAGCCCTGCCTTCCCATCATAAAAATAGGAGAAAAAAAAGCAAACAAAGCAAAAAAAGGAAATGGAAGTTTTATTTACAGCCTATTTTCTAGATCATTAATAATGCACACATTTTTTTTGTAGGGATTTTACACGTGGGCAATGCTGCTTTCTAAAGCCCATACACATCCTAATGTGGACCCCACACCTTAATCTCCAGTCACCTGAAAGGCTTTCCTGGAGGAGTGTCCACTATTAATCTAACCAGCTCTATAGTGTGGTGACAGCCACTCCTTGGCCAAAGGGGTCCCACACCTTCTTGTAGCAAGCAACACTTCTGGGTCACAGGAGCACGCCTGTGTCCCACAAAGGTTTGCGTTCCCAAGGGGAGCCTGCTCCCTCTGTGAAAGTGTAAGGAGGAAAGTGATATGGTGTTAATCAATATGTCCTGTGATCAATGTTTATCTTGAGCAGAAAGCAAATAAAAGCAGGTAGCCAACTTTATTGCCTGCCATGTGGCTGGCTCCACGGTCAGCAGCTGGAGTCTTTTCCAGATCAGGTGGCATAAAAGTTTAACAACCATTTTTATGCTGGAGTGCCGAGGACAGGTAGGAAAAGATTTGCCAAATTTAGTATCTGTTTACTCTAAAATTTTCATGAACGTGTATGTTTGTTTTCCTCCCCAAAGAATAGGCTCAACACTGGAAAACCTGGTTGTGTTAAGTCCCCAAACACCTGTCTGCTTATGAGAGAGGGCAGGACTTTAGATGAGAGCAAGACTTTCAGGATAAGTTGTCCTGTCTACCTCCATCGGGCTCCTCTTCAACAGTGATTTTCCAATTTTATAGAACTCCTCTGAGGGCTTGTTAAGACACAGATTGCTGGATCCTACTCCCTTGGTTTCTAATTCTGTAACTGGATTGGAGCCCCCAAATTCACATTTTTGAAAATTTCCAACTGAGGTTAATGCTCCTGGCCTTGAAGGACTTCTCTAAGACATACTTGCTATCTTTAGGTTACCCAGTGAAGCAGGCCTTACAGGTGTGGCCCACTGATGTTCTGAGAATGAGCACATTAAATGTCCATTTTCCTGTAAGCTGAGCAGGATTTGGGGGACAGGAGGAGAATGCAGGAGAAGGTGTAGGTCTTGGCAGCTATTAGAACGGTCATATAAGGTCAAAAGCACAATTTTAACAGACACTAACTGGAGGGAAAGCGGCCCTGAGGTTAAAAAAAAAAGGACTGGAAAAACAAGAGGTCCATTAGAGTGAGGCCATTTTGAATATTCCACTTAAGGATCACCTTACATCTGTTAGGTTAAATGTGAAAACAAAACTCATGCCCTTGACTATTGGAGCAAATAAATTCTTTGAGCCTGAGGTCTACAAGAAGCAGCAGGAAGGTCATTGAAAAGCTGATGTTTAAGCCCTATTAGCTTATTTAATTTAATCACCTTTTGAAGGAGCATTGTTATCCTCAACCTAGAGAAGAGGACACTGACCCACCTGGCTGTGTATTGCCTGGGTACAGTGGAACAGGAGAGCACCTGGGGAGCCAGAGGTCCACTTCCTTGTTCTAGCACATTTTCCCTAAAGATGGTAATCATCCAATAGCACCTAACCCCATGCAGAGCTGTTCCGGAGTATCTGGCGGGATTCCCAGGATGGGAGAGGAGTATCAAGCAGAGCCAACCTCCATATCCCCTATCCCTTCAACCTGCCTCTCCCGGGAAACAACCTCTTATTGGAGGCCAGTGCACAGTTTCATTCTGAGGGTGTAGGTAGGGATGAGGCAGGGTCATGCAGAAGGGGGTACCAAGCAGAGATGCAGGTCTAAGAAAGCCTTAGCTCACCCTGAGGGAGCTCTGAAAGGGTGAGGGGAGTGTGTGTGTGTGTGTATACTCTGCATGTTTAGAATAAACCATTCTCATGCTCCCAAATAAGCAAACACAAAAATCATTGCTCAGAACTGTCAAACAGTAAATGTTGCTTTAACTAAGAACTTGAGATGTCAAGGCATTTCTATCCCCACAAGAATAAGTCTTTGGTTGTGGGACTCCGGGGGAGAGAAGGACTTGGGTGAGGAGACTCCCTATTTCAGAAGCAATAAAATTATTCACCACTGAATCTGGTCCTGCTGGCGTAAGTCAATCTTTTGCCACAGATTGAGTCACTTGTTCTTAAAAGGCCTTCATATAACACCGTGGTTAGACTTGACCCCAGATTTCACACTCCCTGGAATAAACAAGCCAGGACTAAAAGAAATTCCCTCTTAACTAGAAGAAGCAAAAATAGTTCTTATTGAAATTAGCCATACTGTCAGCTTTAGAAATTATGGTAAATGTTTGTGGTGGAAGCTGTTTTTGCTTTTAAGATTCACTTATGCCTTGTCCACAGCAGTGCCCTTGGCCTGCTTTATAAAAGATTGTATTTCCCAGCCTCTCCTGGGGCTAAGGTAGTCATGTTACCAAGCATAGACCTCTAAGAGACAGTAGCAATAGATTGTTGCTGCTTTGCAGATTCTTCCTTCAAAGGCAATGGACTAACCCTTTGCCTGAGAAGGGAATTTGGTGCTAACTTGGATCACATGGAGCAAGGCCAGTGCTTAGAGATGCAGCAAGAACTTGAGTGTTATTTTGTTACAGAGAAAATAGAAAATTCTGACCAACTAGAACCAAATGACCTTATTCGAAGACCAACATTTGTTAACACGTTTTGATTAAAGTTGAAGTTTCCAAGAACCAATAAGATATTAAGTGAGGACTTTCTGTAGTTGATTAGTAAGCTGTAAGGAACGGCAAGGAATTTATGGAACAGAATCTTCATTTCATGTGTAAGAGCAGTAAACTTTCTTGTTTCAGTCACCCATGGTGTATCTTTTACTTACTGTCAAATCTAGGCTTAAGCAATATAAACATATAAGTGACAATATAAACAATGATTTTGTGTTTGTTTATTTTGGGGCATGAATGGCTTATTCCAAACATAGTACACACACACACAAACATACAATACACACACCCCACAAGAGAGGCTAGTGATTTTTATTCACCATTTAATGACCCATTTCTTCTTTCAGATGTTTTGATGCCTATGTTAAATACCTTTTTTTTTTAAATTGAGACCCAAATTTGGAAACAGCAAAGTATCATCACTGATATGCTAATTTCATTTAATCAGAGATACTGAACAAAGTACATCCATGCGGTGTGTGGAAAACATATGGATGTTCATCGACAAGGGTTATTAACTTCACACTTTCCATCTGGACCCCATAAAGGATCTGCAGTCTGAGATAGTAAAGAGCCAAGGTCATATAAAACATCTCATTTACAGCAAATAAGAATGCTTTCTGATGTTGAAATGAGGAATTACCACTCCTCGTATTTCTGAAAAGACAAGATACTGCCTCCTAGTCAGCCATTTGCACAAAGGTACTAGAATACTCAAAAGTTGTGTAAAATCCTAAAATCCTAAAATGGGTTAGAAATTCTAATTCATTCTAAGATGGGTTATGATGGCTGAACACCATTTGAAAAATTATTGAGATTCACGAAGTTGTGTTTATCCTTCATAATCTTATCATCAGTGACATGCTAATTCATTGTCTGCTATTAGCAAGTGTAGTGTCAGAAGGAAAAGTGTAAGTGAACATGTGCCAGGATGCTACACTGTTGATTCTGAAAGGCAGGATCTGGTCTCAAAGCTCAGAGTTGAGTTTTAATATTTGTGTTAAGTCAGTCCTGGTAGACAAGAAATATTCTTACAAAAGAAAAAGCAGTCTGATAAAAAACCTACATATTTTAGCTTTTAAGAAAATTTCTAAGAATGTGAAAGCAGATGGAATGGAAGCAAAGTTTTACCGGTCATGTTTTCTAGGGAATGCCTCTGCTTTGTCACTTGTCAGCTGAAACACCGCGGGTGCTCTCCCCAAACACCTGCCACCCACTCCATGTCTCCCTCTCCCAGCCTGGTGCTTCTGCTTTTAATAGTCCACACCTGTGACTCTTCTGTGTTACCCAGTCATGAGCAGAAGCACTCTGCCCATATAGGAGACAGAGCCAGAGATGCCTTGGAGAGCTACAGAGGACCCACAGTCAGTCAACCAAGAACAGTCAGAATAAGCCGCTGCTGAAAGGTATATACCCTGCTTGTAAAGAAAACAGTGCATTCAGTTCAGGGTGAGAAGTCTCTACTGACACTGAGGCGAGTTCCAGGTGGAAAACAAGAACTGAACTCCAGTGAAGACTGGACAGTGCTGGTCTTGGCACATGTGGTCACTGTGTGTGCACTGCGTGTGTTCACAAAGCAAAAGTTTAGAATGAGTGCCATGTGCTACCTTACAGCATGTGAGGTATGATGGAGAGATAGCCCCAAGACATGCCATCATCGCGTGTGGATTATTTCGAGCTGACTTTAGTCAAGATCTGTAGACTCGTGAAAAGCTTACCACAACCTTAAGTACCTAGAAGAATGAAAATGGGGAGTATTACCCAGAATTAAGATTTTTACCAGAAATAATCTTTCTATCAGAGGTACTTATATCTGTGGCAGGGCAAACATCTTAAGTATAGAGCATCTGGTCTTCATTAGCTGAGTCACTCACCACAGGTGAGTCACTCCCTCCTCCCTCCTTGAAGTCCAGGACCCTGTTCCACTCCTTACTCTCCTCTTGCCCCATTGACTTTAGACTCTATATCCAGATAGAGTCTCCATACATGTGTACTTAAATCTGCTCTTTTCTCCTACTAATCTGTTAGATGTTAATTTGATTGCTTGCTTAGTCAAAGGATAATCCAGAGGGATGAAGAAGTTTCTTCTTGGCCTCTAGAGTTGCCAAGGTCCAGCATCAGAGTGCTAGCCAAAGGGGCAAGGTCCAGTTGATTTGGTCCATTTTCCCTTATGTGCAATATGGGGCAAACTTTTCAGCTCCTAATTTCAAATTTAAACTCTGAGAACACTCTGATGGGCACTGAAGGGCTAACAGAGATGGAGAAATTCAAGTTTTATCAGGAACGAACACTCTTACATGCCCAGAGCAGCAAGAGCACCTCATTTCACCCAGAGCAGACAAGCGGGAGGTTGATTCAGACTGAAGGAGCCTGAGAAGTCTATAATAGCCTCATAGGGTGTATGGACAGGAGTTGGAGCAGAAAGCCAGACAGAAAACAAAAGAAAATCAAAATAATATACAGGAAGCAATAAGACTGCTATTAAAAAAATAATGCAACAAAACATAAATATATCAATCCAAGTGCATTATCCTTTCAAATGCTTTTTATTTTTGTCGAATTCTCACCCACTGTGTGGTTTCCCTGTGAAGCATAGGCCTCCTCCTTGCACAGGTTTTGAAGCACCCCATCAATTGCCTTCTTGTCACATTTTCATTTTGACCACAGACATATTTACCCATTTCTTTCATCTACCATCTCATATAGTTGACTCTGAAAGACATTGGACTATTTAAAACAAATGGAGAACCCCCTCAACATGTTGGGTTGTTTTAGGAAGGATGGAGTACTGGAGGGTACATTTCACAACTCAAGTTTGTTTTTGATAGTAGAGACCCCACTAGAACAGAGAATAGCCCCCTCAGGTAATTGATTTGAAGGAAATAACACCCGTCTTAGTGTAAAAGTTCTCCCTGTTAATTTAAAAGCAGAACAAATTAGGGGCACATTCTTACGGCTTAAGTGGCTAAGTGGCTGGTGTGGCATGTAAAGTCCAAGGACCCAGGACCAGGGAGAAAACCCAAAAGATAGACAAATATATTAAAAATACTTCTTCTCCTCTCACTTCCTTCCTTCCTCTCTTTTAAAAAAATGAATAAATTATTATATCTGTGAAACGTAATAAATAAAATGAATAAAATTACTTGGTAAATTACTTAATAGACTCATAAATAATAATTTTGTGGTGTTTATGATTAAATGAAGTTTCTTTTAAAGATCACTGTACTTTTTAAAGTTAAATCTGCTTATGTATACACATATGTCTAAAATATTTACCACAATGTCAGTAGTAGTTATTCCTGAGTAGTGGAAAAATTACTTATTTTGTGAGTTTTTCCTAGAAATTTCTGTTCCTTTCTGCAAAAATTTTAATATTTAAAATACTTAATAAATAAAATATTTACTATTTTGATATTTCTGCAAATATGTAAAACTTTTTCCAAAGACCCCTACCAAAGATCAGTGGTGTCCTAAGTTTTTTTCCATGCTTCCTCCTAGACAGATATTGGATAATTGTAGGCATCTTTGTGTGTCAGCTGATGAGGTGATAGCATTTCCTTCCTGGCAGAACATCTCCAGGGAGCTCCTTGTTGGTGAGGCAGGCATGTGTGTCCTCCTGTGTGGAGGTCATAGCCAGCACCTTGCTCCCCAGGCAACTGACTGAGCACACCCTGGGAGCAGAGGTCTAGGGGAGCCAGAAACAAGTCTAGCCCAACCTAGAGCAACAAAACACAGGTGAACTTATACCACGCACTATAGGCACTATTGTCGCAGCTCTTTCTGTGCCCATGAGAATTCCCATGCAAGTGATAATGTATTCAGAAGGTACTCTTATCTATGGTGAGGGAGCAGGAGAACCATGGGAGGAAGAGAGGAAGTCAAGCTGGGTTGTGATCTCAGAGTCCTATTGAAGGCAGCTGCAGCCTGACCTCACGGGGACTCTGGAGCAGGATGTGCACCTCAGAATTTTTCTGCCCCAAGACAAGGTATCTGTGCTTTAACATTGCTAATCACTGGCCTGCCCTAGAGGGATGTCGACTCCAAGTTATACTATCTGCATGGGAGGGCAAAAGGTTTCTGTAGCTGAGGGCAGGGCCCCAAAGGAAACTTGAAACAGCCATGCCTTCTTGGACTCAACACAGAATCTTAGTCCTATGCACCTTTTATTCCAGACTTGACCTGTATGCACAGTGCCAGCTCTAGGAGATTAAAATGGATGCGGATCTCCAAGTATCCTGTCTCCTTGACTTGTTGGTAAACAACAAAAGCAGAATAAAATGACAAAACAGTGTTCAAATAAGATGGGTGCTTACCCCATCTTGGCCAGTTGCTCTCCTTGTTAGAGTGCAGTGTCAGAGATTCAAAATCTGACAGCCTGAGACTCCAACAAAGAGAAAACAGTATGTTTAAACTGCAACATAGACTGCTTGACTGGACTGTCTTTTTTTTTTTTTTTTTTTTTTTAACCAAGAATTTGTAACCAGGTATGAATTCAGAGGTCAAGATGAATGTGATCTATTAGTGATGTCTGCCAGGAGCCCAGGGACAGGCTGGGTGGGCCCTGGGAGCCTTGGCTCCGTCACTACTTTTCTTTATAGTCAAAGTTTCCTCAGGACAAATTCACCATGTGGTGTATAACTTTAGCTCAACTTGTTGGTCAAGAAGACATTTCCTTTTCCTTTTTTTTCAAATATCTCCTCCCCGCCCCCCTACCCCCACGCCCCCTCTAAAGCTCTCCCCTCCCCTGTTTTATGTCAGTTTGGCGCTTATAGGTTTTTATTCTATAAACACTTTTCAGTCTTCGTGACATGGACTCATTCAGGACATGTTTACAGTACTTAATGACATCTCCCTGAGAAATAATGAGAATGCCTTTAAAGGTTGCCAGCCCCCTTCGTGCAGAGGGATGCCCGCGGAGCTTGCGAGCTGAGAGCTAACGGTCTGGCGGGGGAAATTGACTTAATTTCTTTTCACCACCTGAAATGGAGTGTCTGGGTGATCTGACCTAAATGCATGGCCTAAAAAGCAATTAATTCTGAATTGTGAATTTGTGAGCACATCAAGCTGTGCATGGAATTCCCAATGAGGTGAGCATGCACACCTGGCTTATTTGCAAAATGTGAAGATTTTTCCACATAAATATACCTAATGGGCTATTATTGAAGTGCAACCTCATTTAGATTGCACTTCAGCTCCTAGATGTGCAGTGGCTCCCTCAACCTTCCCATTGAAAGTCAAGCACTGGCCTGACTTGTCCTGCCCTCAGGGGCCAAGCCTCCCCTCTACCTGGCTGAAACCCCTTTGGGGACCTTTGAAACGTCTTCACTGGACGCCTCACAGACATTCATCTCCTGCATATGTTGATTTTGAAGTTGGGGTTCGTCACCATTGATATGTAGTGGACCGGTCAGGCAGTTATTGCTCTGTCATTGTGAAGTTGAGCTAACATCTGCTCATCACCCTCAGGTCCTGAGCTCTCACTGCCATGCAGTTACTATGTCCTTGCTGTCAAACTAACTCCAATTTTATCGAATTCATTCCCTTCACCTAGTGGTCACTGTAACCACTGTGCCTGTGATGCTATCTTATTTGTGGGGAACAAATATTAAACAAGTAGAGAACCTGATTAGGACCTAAATAGGAAAGTCTAGGAGGAAATAGAAATAACCATAACACCAGGTCAAATGTGTGACCAGAAAATGGAGCTGGAACTAAAACTCTGAGAACACTGAGGAGGGAGCTGGTAGAAGTGTGTGTATGTTGTGTATGTGGTGTGTGCTATAGTGTGTTATAATGTATGAGGTGTGTGTGGTAGGTAGTGTGTGTATGGTGTGGTCTATGTGTGTGCAGGTTATAATAATGATAGTGGTGGCGGGAGGTAGATAGTGTGTGCATAGTGTGTATGCTGTACACTTCATGTGTGCTTATGGTGTGTGTAGAATATATGAGGGGGATGTAAGAGGTGTGTGTTATGCATCATGTAAATGTGTATTGTGATGAATGTATGGGGACTGAGGTGTGTATGTTAGTGTGGTGTGTAGTGTTTGAATGTATTGTATGTGCATGTATGATATGTATGTGGGGGTTAAAGATGTATGTGTGAGAGTATGATAGTCATCCCCAGGATTATCAAACCTAGAATCAAGGCATAAGGATTGGGATGTGGCACTCCAAAGTAAGGAATGTCTCCCTAGTATTTCAGTATTTGGTTCCCCCAGCTGCCCTGCTTTCTCAGGGTTGGCAGGTAACCCTGAATTCTGGGGAAGTCATTTTTCCAGGGCACCCTTCTAATGTGGAAGATCTGTGAGTAAGGGCCCCCAGTTAGCACAGATCAGAATGTATTTCACGGGGTTCCATGGAGGGTTCCTCGGGGATGCACACATATTGACACACCAACATGCCCACTGTTATAGGCTGAATTATTGAATTGTTCTTCACCCTTCATTCATATGATGAAGTCCCAACCTGCATTAGCTCAGAATATGACCTTATCTGCATGTAGGTTCATTTCAGACAGTTAGCTAGATGATGTCCTAAGGGGTAGAGGGGTTCCTGATCCAATGTGACAATGCAGATTGAGAATTCCATGTGGTGATGAGGTGATGGAGAGATGTGTCTACAAGCCAGAGAGGGCCAAGGACAGCCAGCAACCCCCAGAAACAGGAGGACCTGGAGCACCTCCTCCTCCAGGGCCCTACCCACACCTGGACCTCAGACTTAAGGTTTCCAGATCCGTGAGACACTACATTTCTATTGTTTAAACCTCCCATGTTGTGGTCCCTCCAGTCCTTGCAAAATACAGCTGATTTCCACAGTTTCTGGTTTACATCTAGCAGAGATTACCCTTTGGAAATTCCCAGGTAAAAATGCAATTGTAAGAGTCCTAGGAATTGGGATTGAGATCTTTTCATTTATTTCAAGCATTAAAATATCACCCTTCTGGTTAGAACAATGACATACAAACATCACAAGTCCAACTGCCTCCTGCTGACCCTCCATGAAGTACTTCATGGAGCTGGAAATGCAGGTGTGGGGCCAGTGGATGAGAGTGGGACTATCAGAGAGGAAATAAGAACTGGAAGCAGCTTCCTGGGACATGCAACCAACTCACAAAGCAACTCCCAACCAACTCTCAGTCCACAGAAGAGAGTAGAGTGGATAAATTCCAGCTCATTTCTAGGTTTTGGAGGAACTGCCCAGTTGTGGTGTGACTTTGACGAAGGCGTTCTCAAAAGGGTATGAGAAAGAAGAACCAGGAAAAGTGACCTGAATACAACTATGAAGCTTACCCAAAGGGTTTTTTGGGTTGGTTTTTGGATGCTGTTGCAGTTAAAAGCTCAAGCACCCTCATTTGCAACTGGCAACCTCAGCAGCAGTATCTTTATCTCTTTGGGACCATATTCATACCTGGCCTGGTTAAGCTCATAAAGGTCAGTGGGACTCTCACCCACTCCCTAGTGCCAAGAAAATACTTTTCTTTGAGGGATGTAAACTGTTTTCCTGATCTGAGCCCCACTGATCCTTCTCCGGCCCCTCCTACACTTCCTTTCAGAGGAAAAACTATCTCAGAGTTTGACTGACTTTAACTGTGAACACTCCACCAGTAAATTTCCAACTCAAAGGATTAAAGATATTTATGTACAACATATGAAAAGTTTTCCTTATATCCGAGTTCTGTATTTGTATAGCTTAACCAAACAGAGAATCATGTTTGAAAGACGAGGACTGAGCATAGACACTTGTTTTCTAAAACGAGGCTCAATTACTCAAAAAAAAAAAAAATGTTGCCTGCTTTGTTGCTGTAAAATGCTTTTATCTCCTTCTGGTTTGTGGCATTTGCCTGTATAGGAATGTTTCTCTCCTTAACCATCATAGACAGATGTACCCTTTTAAGTGCAATCCCTAGGAACAGGGTTTCATCTGTCAGTTGTTCTCCCTGGAGGGCAGAAATGTTCATCATCCTTTTACTCTGTGACCAGTCACCATATTTATTTCATCATAGATACTCAATTCTATGTGACAACGAAAGACAGAAAAAAAACAGGGGAAGGAAAATTAATAGAAGATCATATGGAAGATGACCAGCAATTCAATTCCAAGAAAAGCGAAAGAAACTAACATTTATTGAGTATGTATTTGAACACCAGGAAAAGGATAGAAACTAACATTTTTCAAATATCTACCTGGGAATTCATGCTGGGGAAAGAGACTTCCATATGTATATTTGATTTTTGGGAAAATTAGGTATGACTTTAGATAATTACTGAATCATTTTTGTGAAAAATTCATGTGTAGAAAGCGAATGCAGGTGTGCCCTGGTGGGCCCCTCCAGCTGAGCATGGTCTACATTCATACCAAGAGCCCTGGTACTTATCCCTGGGAGCTGTGGGGAACAACCAAGGAGAAAAACTAAATAAAATAAATAAAACTGCTTTAAAAAAAGTGAATGCATTAAAAAATTGGCTCCCTCATATAACATCATTTTATATTAATTAAGTAATTGTGACTTTTTTTTTCTCATATAACCTATAATTCACATTTTGAAATATTTCTTTCAAGTCTTTCAACCCCATGGCTTAGAAGATACTTTAATCTTGTTGAGCAAATAAATAAATGTATGACTTAATTAAAAAAGGACAAAAGGCATGATAGGTGATGAGTTGTGTTCACCTCAGGAGGTAAAATAGACTCCTCATGAGGAATAAACAGGACATTTAAATATTTTGCTATTTTCTTTGAAAACCAGCAAATCATTGGTATTTTATATAAATTTAAATATTTTATATAAATTTGAACCTAAAATCTAATAAAAATGCTCTGTAGATAGCTGTGGGAGACTTTGGTTGGGAATCAAAAAAACCATGTGCTACAAGGATGTTATCTACTACCTGAAACAAAAGAGATGTGGGGTATATTGCAGGAATCGTAAGAGAAAGTAGATGCCATCTTCTACCTGGCATAGTCCTTTTCAGTTATCTTCTAAGTGAGGCTGTCTAAAGAAAGCAGCCATGTGGCATTATCAATGTGAGGAATAGAATGATCTTGGCAAAGTGAACCACTGCCAATAGTCACCCTTGAAAGTACTGAATTTCAGGTTGTAATTATTAGTTGCTCTGGAATTTCTAAGTGTGATCATCTCTCTTGCTACTGAGAACCTGTGACAAGCCTCTACTCTTTAGCCACATTAGGTCTAGAAAATGATACATAGAACACTTTCTCTTACTCTAGAAAGCAGCAGCAACAAATCTAGGAAAATATAGATGATTCGAGATCGCTCCTCTTTTAATACTCCTGAGAATCTGTGGTGGGATCAATACATTCTTTGTAGATAAGCAAACAAATCAGGTCCTCCCTGATTCTGTGAGTGGGGTTCATGAGGTATACTGCCAGTCCATCTTCCAGCTCCAATTCATCAAATTCAGGAACACATACAGACACAGAAAGAGACGAATTCTGCCTCTTCATTAATTCATTGATTTAGCAAAGCAGGGCTAGATTTAGGGCCATTCGATTGACTTTATGTCCACTCCTTTAGGCAGCTCTTAACACAAGTGCTGTATGAGAAATGATTCCTTGCAGAAAAATGATTCACTGGAACTGAACATTTCCTGTCTTCCTGGATGCAACCATCTATCAGGGAAGTCCCGTCCTAAAATGAAGAAAAGTTATTAAGACTAAGCCTTTGCCTCACTGTGCAGACTTGGCTGAGCCCAGGGAAGAACATCCACTCCATGGATTAAGTTTGGACTTCACTGAAAAACCAGTTTGGATATTTTTCCAGGACTCCTCAAAGATTCCTTCAACATTTTGAGTTTTCTATTAGGAATGACAAAGAAATCTTGGTAGAGCAATTATTTCATCTTTCACTGTAAGCTATGTTGGATCCGAGCTTAAGTATCAGTGACTCTCAAGGTCTTTAATCTTAGAAACTCTTTACATTCTTAAAAATCAATGAAAACCCCAAAGAGTTTTTCATTATGCCATCTGGATCTATTGGTAATGATATTTGCCATATTTAAACTTTGATCTGAAAAATATATAAAAATATCTATTTACTAATTGTTCGTAAAACAACGACACATTCATTAAATGTTACCTTGAATAATATAGTGGTTAATAAAAATAACTTTATTTGGAGGCGTACCCTGGGGACTCAGTTATCTGGCTTGAACCCAGTCCAAGGACCTGGGTTCGTGACCCAGGGTCAGGATGAAAAACCAAAAGGAAACAAATAAATAAATAACGCTTCTTCCTCCTCACCATACCTTCAAGCCTGCCTGTTTCCTTTCATTCTTGTATGTTTCCATCCTCTCTTAAGAAAACAAACTTTATTTCCCTAAGCAAAAACACTTAGGGAAAAGACTACATTTTTAACATGTTTGCAGATCTCTTTAATGTCTGTCTTAAGAAACACAAATGGATTCTTACTCTTATATCTGTTTCTCTATTCAGTCTGTTTTGTTATGATATTTGAGTTGAAGTATATGAAGAAAAGCTGTCTTCATATGGGTTGTTGTTGGGGAAAGAGTGATATTTTAATGGCCCTTTCAGGTAAATGTGAATGTTCTTTTTTTGGTGCCATACCAGATTCATTTAATTTCATAGAGATAAGTTACAGTGTGACTTCCAGAGAACTCATCATATTTTGTATACTTACAAAATTATTTATTAAATAAAGGGAGGATTCCATTGTGATGACAGTTAGGGATGGTGGTTTGTTAGTCTGCACTCTGTCACACAAAGATCCTCTACCTCTGTCTGCTTCATTTCTCTCTCTCTCTGACAAACCAAACTTGAATTCTGTCAAGTGTTTACTGACTGAGACTTGGAAGAAGATGGGAAAAAGCCAAGTTTTGTTCACCTCCTCACCTCATGTAGTTGATAGTAGTTGATTAACTGTCAGGGCAAAATCTTCTAGAAGTCAACCTAGTAACTGTGCCACCAGTTTTCCTAATTCTGAACAAGTTTATTGATGCTCAGTAGGAGCAGAATGAAGAAACAACCTCTTGTTATGTAAAATAAATATTCGTTGGGTGATAATGGGTAGAGCATGTGGACATTAAAGGCAAATATAATTGCACAGTAAACACGGTGGCTTTCATATGAGCATCCTTTGTGTGCAAGACAGGTGTTCTCTGAGCACCTGGCCAGGACTCTCATTTTCAATCCTTGCTTTTGCCTGACCTCACTTCATACTGGAGGCTAGCACTATGTTCCCCACTTCCACTTTCTCTTTTCCTGTCATTGGATTATCGTTTCCCAAACTTTGTGACTCCTTGTAGACATGTGTATGCTTAGGGCTGTGAGCTCAGTTACCAGTCCCACTACTGAGATTGTCAGGGCCAGAATCATGAAGGTAAAGGAGAAGAAATTCTTAAGTGGCCCACCTATCCCATCTCAGAACACCCGTGTCTCAGTTCATCAATCTGTGTGCCATGCAAAACATCAGGCTCCCGATGACTTGGTTACACAACATTGTTGTTGTGAAAAGCTCACCGCTCATTGAGAGGATACAGAAAATGCCTTTTCCTCTTTTTCCCCACCTAAAGCATCAGAACCTCCAACAGCGAGCGGAGGCCTATAATGCTTTTCCTGATGGTCTTGAGCAATGTGGCTCTCAGGGCATCTTTTTCCCCACCTAAGAACCACAAAACTCTACCTCAACTTTTCTTTGTGCAGTATTTTTTCTTGTTCTGGTTTGTTTCTAGGAAATAGACCTCCGTTCCTATTCTTCTTAGTACCTGGAGGGCATTCTTATGCGGCTCAGTAGATAGGGTAGAGATGCCTCCTGAAAATGACTAATGAGTCCCTGAAGGGCTTATCAACGCTTTGCTACCACTGAATGAGTGTAGATTTGCAAGAGGCACATTTACTTGAAAATGCAATGAACACAAATCCTTTTACTTTGGATTCAGGCCAAGAAATTAAACTGACTTATTTGCAGGTGAAATCACTTCAAGTTCCAACCAATGAATATATATTTTGAGTACTTTTGTCTTTGAATTATAGAGATGTGACTTAGTGCTGATTTGCTTGGGTACTTTAGACTTAGGGAGGCCACTTTGCCAGTAAAAGTCCCTGAGGGAAAAGAAAGCTCTTTATCACAGACAGGGACAAATACTGAAACAGAAGGCTTGACTCTTAAAGGTTGGAGTTCACTGTTCATTGCGCATGAGCATCCATGTGGTCACTGTTGTTTGGGAAATGATCCCTATTGGCAATTATCATCCCCTCCCAAACAGATATTTCCAGGAAAAAGAGTTAATATTGAGCAATGGAGGCTGGCCTAAATCTGAAGGTTGTTTGTGCTATTTTTTTTCTGAGAAGAACCAGATTGTCAATAGAACTGTCCCCAAAGAGCACAAATCAATATGTCCTCCAAAGAAGGAATAAGTTGTATCAGAAGGTGAGACCAGGACAGATTGGAGTAATGCTTCTTCAGTTCTGGGGAAATACAGGTGGTCTCATGTCTTACTCCTCACATTAACTTAATAGGAGGAGAAGCAGTCGTATAATTTCATAGAGGACAGCATTGAGCATCTTCATGTGTTAAGAGAGTTTGCTGAAAAGATGCCTGCCTATTGTGGAAAGGGTGTGGGAGGAGGTTATTAAGGAAAGATTCTGAGTTGAATGCTGGAGAATGAATTTTGCTTAGCACTTTAGATAGTGCTAGGGTTTGATCCCCCTGAACAAAAACTCTGAAACAAGGATATGAAGACAAGACATTTCTTTGGGGTTGGGGGTGATGCTAGAAAACACTAGGAGGGGGTGGAAAATGAGATAGGGTTGGGAAGTGGAGGGAAGAGTAGGGAAGTCAAATAAAGGGAAGGGAATAATAGGGTAAACAGCTAAGAGAGAATTTGTCTTCATCAGATTATGATAGATGTGGATAACCTAGGCTCTATCCAGCTGAGGACTCCAGAGATGTCCCATCTGGGGAGATGGAGGTGGGGTGTCCACTCACCAGCAGCCATCCTCTGAGATTATTTTCTGAGACATCAGTTTCCTGGAACTCGGACCTGCTGCAAGTGTAAGCCTGAGTCTTGAAAGTTGTTGAAATTGGAAGACATTACATGGACACATGCATGAAATGTCACTTGCTGGCCCAGGACAGGTGGGTGCCTTGTGCCACAGAGCATTCCTGACAGAGGGAAGAACCCAGAGACCATGGACTGAAGGAACTCATATAGTTACTTAAGATTGCAGCAGCTATATTAGACTTGGTTTGGAGAGCTGTGCTACCCCTCTAAGTGTTCCTAAAGATGACTTTATTGCTGAAGGTTCTCCTGTGTGTGTGTATATGTGTGTGTGTGTGTGTGTGTATATTTCTGTTGAATTTATAAAAACAGGGTTTTCTTTGAACAATAGTGACTTGGCTTAGAGACCAGCCACTTTTGGGCAGAGGGCAAACGTATCTAGCTTAGCTGAAAGGGTAATATTCTTGACACTAGATGCTCCTGCTCACTGAATTTTTATGGACAGAACTCCAATGATCAGCCCATTGTCCTCCTCCCCTCCCCTCAAATTCACAAGGTGGAGAACCATATCAGGGCCTTTGCACCTGCTATTCCTTCCTCTGGAACATTTTAGCTTAGATCATTCAGTGGTTTCACGGCTCAAGTTCAGTGTCTGCTATCATCGATGCCTCCTCTGAACTTCAGCCTTGGATCCCTTACTGGGTTTCATTTTCTCCGTACTATGCATCACTCTTTAATATGGTATATGCATGCATTCATTTACTTACTTTCTGTTTCTTTAGTTAGTAGGGGCTTTGCCTTGTGCACCATTTTTTTCAGCACTTGGAGTCTGTTCTTGAATTAATGAACAAGATTTTCACCACAGTGTGTGCCACAGAGAAAGTTCAGTCAAGAGGAGGTTTCAAACCTAGGGTAAAAAGGAGATCCCACTGTAAATTTTATGAAAAAGCCTCTCCCCTGATTTGGGATTTATCTTCCTCTCAATAACTGTGTCCCTTTAATCTAATTTCCTTGTAATGTAATAATTTCTCTTCTGTTGCTGTTTTCCTTTCTTTCTCTCCCCTCTTTGTTCTTGAGGGCTCTGGGTTCCCCACCTACAGTAAGTCGTCAGGACCAAGAACACTTAGGAAGCAATGACTGATGCCAAGTGAGTGAGCCCAAATGATTTTTTTGTGCCTCTGTTTGTTTAGCAGGTTTAAGTTTCATTTAATCCTGTGGAAACGTCCTGGATTGGAACTGGAGAGTCACAGACTGAAAAGGACCCAGAGGCTTGGTTTGCTTTTGATAAGCCCTGACACATTGGCTTCTTATTTAAATGGTTGGGATCCACCCACCTGGCCTGCTCCTTTCTTTATAAGAGATCTGTAAGAACTCCATTACCTCTTGTTCACCTCCCCTGGAAAACAAGCTAACTAGACAGGTGCAGTATGAGCCCCTTCCCTTGACTCTGCTAGGGTGTCCTACAGCAGACGTGATCTTTTCCCCTAATGAGGCAGATGATCAAATTAGTGCCCACACCTCACCTGTAGATAAATTACCAAAATGCTCCCACACTAGGGACCAGTGTAAAGGACAATTGACTGAGGACTGGTCACTTATCCTTAACTCTCTGTGCCTCACAGGAGTGTTCAGATAAACAGACATGTCAACTTCATGTGCAAAATATCTCAAATGCTAAACAGTGACAATTAAGCCAGTTTTAGAAATTATACATAGGTTCCAACAGAAGTTAGCAAGTTACCAACTCCTGACTTGGAAAGCCTGCTAGGTGACATCTCAGAGTAGGCTCACTTTGAATATAGTTTAATTTTGCTTTTGATCAAGAAAAATATATTCTTATAGAAAATAAAGATAGACAAATGGAATTTTAAAAGGTCCTGTAGATCTTCCCCATGGAGGAAAACCACTGCAAACATCTCAGTGTAAGAGTTTCCTATCTTATAGGACATATAGACATTTCTTTTTGTGAATTCTCATTGAGGCCTGTAGGAAGTGTCTAATGGGCACAGACTGTGATCAGTGTGTGCATTTGCAGAAGCTGCCCTAAGCTGTGGGAAGGGTGGATGACAAAGTCAAGGTCAGGCTGGCTTCAGAGGTATAGAAGACAGGCAGGTGAGAAGTCCTGTGTGTGAGGGAGTCGGCAGATGAACACACTGAGCAGGGACCAGTCCCAGACATTAGCCCTGTCTTGCCTGCAAACGGCATTCTGTGACCACAGACTACATCAGCACCCTTTGGCCTAGAGAGTATGGGAGTGGGTGTTTGCAAATCCAAACAACCCCTTGTGCAATAGCACAAATGTGCCCAACTCCCACTTCCAGGACCTGGAGAGCATCTGCAGGGGCTTTTAAACTCTGTCAAATGCCTGTTTGTTTTTCGAAGGTTGGTATCCTTCCATTGCAGGTCCTGAAGCACAGATTGACTTTGCATATTGGCTACTCAGCTTGGGAATAGTATATATAGGGTGAGGGTATATTTTAGGACAAGAGGGCTTTAAGTCATGTACTGTGATTATCTCTATCATATAGCCATGCAATAGAGAAACCCATAACTACCTTCTACTAAATTCACTGGATTAAATGGAGATTCTAATGGTTTTGTTCCACCAATATGGCAGTTTGTATTAGTGCAGCTAGAAACTATGACATTCTTTGCACAACAGAGTGAGAAAAACATGGATTTCAGTACAATATGCAGAGAAGAAGAAAGGAACTAATATGATGGCAGAAAATTGCCTACCACATGGGGGATAGAATCAATCATACTTGATTAATTGCACTGAAGAATGACTGAAATATCACTTTAATTGTCTTAGTTGGGGCCAACATAAGACTTCCTCATTTGTTGCCCAAATATTCACTGGTGTCTAATTCATTATTAAGTTCTTTATGTCAGTGGGGTTTTAAAAAATGGACATAGGCAAAGGGGACATGTCTCTATGTTGGGATGAAATTTGGAAACAAACAAGAGGAGTTGGACCTGGAGGTCCAAGGCTGTGTTACCCATGAGGGCATGAGCCCACAGAATGCAGGGAAATGCAGGAAAGCTTTGGATTTCCTGGGGTATGAGCTAGAGATTTAATGTGATTTGGTCTGTGCTCATGAGTCTGGGGGAACTGGTACCAGCCTGTGTATGGGCTGCACTATAGAGTATAGGAGACAGCTGCCCACTGGTCTTTGCTGAAGAGGTCTTCAATTAAAAGTGAACTGTGCTCTTCCTCCATATCAAAGCCCATATCCATGGCTCCTCCAAACTGGAGTTGTTTGCACAGAAAAAACAGAGAGAGCAGAAACCCCAATGTACACAAAGACAAGAGAAATTCAGCTTTGATGATATTAAACTGGCGAGTTAAGACTAGCCTTGCACTTTGCAAAGAGGCAGCACTATTTGTCTCTTTCCAAAGTACAAACTTGAGAACCACTGAACTTGAGTCTGAGAGATTGATGGAAAGGTGTATGTGGAGGAGGTCTTCTGGGTGGTGATTATATCAAACGGTTTGAAGTTAAGTACCCCATAAGTTGCAAGAACAGCATCTACCCTAACACATATAAACATATTTATTTATCTGTTTTTCATTAACTATAGACCATAGTATCACAAATATCATAAAACATATTCAGATTTTATTTTTATCATGATGAGATAAGTATATTTAGGTTTTAATATTATCTTCCCACACCAGTGGATAGTTTCTGTGTTCCTGGGGTGTCCATTCCACTTGGAATAATCCAAGGACTCTCTTTGGAGTAGAAACATAGATTATTGTAGGGATATAGGAGTTTGCATGTAGGGTTGAGAAGAGAGGTGAGTGTCAGGGGCATGAAAATTTCACTTTGGTGCCATCATATTTTCTCATCGAATGTTCCAATAAGCATCTGGAGGTATCTATATCTCTCATATGTAAAGATATGAGGTGAGTAGTGCCTCTTCAGAAGTAGTCTTCTAGTTGGGTATTGACTACTTAGCCAGGTTAACTATAGACAGGAGTGTGCTCTGCAGGGGAGAGGACCAGAATGCCATCAATAAAGGAGATCAGGACATGGCCACCATGCTGTGATTTCCTCAGAACACTGCCCAGTTGTTTTGAAAAAAATGTTCAATAGCGGGGGTTATAATGATTTTAACTTTGCTCTTAAGAAGGTAAAAGGTAAACTTGATAACTTATTCCTGTTTCCTTAAAACATCTATCTGGCTGAGAGCAAAGAACAGGCAAAGGTTTGATGAAGTGACAGCCTCTGTGTGGTTGAGTCCTCATTGTAATCAATCATGTGTGAAGCTCTTGCCAGCACTGCTGGGCATGAAGGGACATGTAAGAAAAAATGGAAACAATACTGGCCGTCAGGGCCTCGTCGATGGAGGAGATAGCACGATCTGTGTGCCTGGTCTCTTGAAGAACTCCAAAGACTCAGGTTAAGTGCTTTCCACTATAATGTGACTGAAATTACTGTGGAGCCCCTGGAATGGGAAGCAAGGCATCAGAGTTCTCTAGGTCACCAAGTATTCCATGGTTGGCATCTGACTTCATTCTCAGACCACATCAAGAAGAAGGGCTGCTCTTCACAGGTGACAATCAAAACTCAGCAGCTACTCTGAGGTCAGCACCTGTGTGTGCACATGTGTGATTGTGTGCATGTGTGTTTGTGTGTGTGTGTGTGTGTGCTTGTGTGTGAGTGGTGGAGCTGGAATGAAAAGTCTCATCTCCATGGCAGTCACTGTAATGACAAGTCATGGAGAGAGACTGCAGACAGAATGTGCTGAAAAGGCTTTTATTTCTTTGTGTAGTTGAACTAAAACCTCATAGAGTGGATTATGGAGTGATGATGAGATCGCAGGAGTAGATATTGCTGATGAAGTGTGTGCAGGGAGTGGGAGAACTTCTGGTAAAATTAAAGGCAGAGTTGAGCAGAAATGTATTCAGATACAGAAAGAATTGCCTGGATGGGTCACTGGAGCAATAGATATCCACATCTCTACCTATATTTTATATCTCCATACTTCTAAAAACAGTACTAACAGGGGCTAAACAAAGTATAAGGAATAGAAAGTTCAAACACAAGTTCAAAAATCATGCAGAATCCATAAATCATGGATACTCTTGATCAAAAACCTAGCCCAGATTTCCTCTAGTTCGCATACTCCTCACAGTCAAAGCAGAAAGGGAAACTTGGCACAAATGATTATAGAATTCTGTTATGGTTAATCAGAATCGTGACAGTTTTCAAAAGTTTATCAGATCCACTGACCCAGTTCTTAAAAAGATATTCTGTCATGCACATCTTACTACAAAGGGCAGCGAAAGCAATCAGGGGTCAAGTCTGAAGCAGAGGTCTTTTGAGTGCTCTCTAATGTTGGCTCAGGGTTGATGACGAAGTAGCGGGTGTTCGTTGCTGTGGCCAAGACAGAGATGCACTGTTCAGACTCCCTGCCAAGTAGGAGCCCTCTGACCAGTTGGAGGATGGGGTTTATCTGACAGCCTCAAATACACCAGAGTTTTTTTTTTAGCTCATCCAGAGCTACTGGCCAATGCTGGAGAAGACAGCGATTTGGAGGTCTCACAAGTGCAATTCACTGTCATTCTTCTCACAAGTGTAGACTTTGCCAGGACTGAACTGTGGTCTTATGGCCCCAGCCCTGCTTTCTCCCTTTCCTCTCGCACTATTACCTCCAATAAACTTTTGCACTCTTAACTCCATCAATGTCTGCCTTCCAAAGAATCCACCCTGCAAGAGTGACACCAATTCTGAATGTTATTTGTGAGGATGGTCCTGTCCACAACCCTAAACTGCTTTTAGAGACTTGCCTATTTGTAAACTTCAGTAAGAGCCAGCAGTCTCCTTGGAGAGATCTTTCAAAGTTAAAGACTCCGTAATGGTACTAATAAAACTTCTGGGGAAATGGCTGGGGTACTTTTTGCCTCATTCCGTCCTTGACTGAACATTTTCCTTTGAACTCCTTCCAACAGCTCATTTGATAGACTATTTTCTTTCCTAGATGTCAAACCTTTTTGATTTTTCCTGAATTTGGCAAATTATCAATGGCTTTCACACACATACCTGAGAGTCTGTGCAGCCCACTAAGGTAGGAATACTATTCATTTTCAAGGAGGAAATTCCAGAGCCCAGGGGACTCAACCACATCCTTGTTTGAGGACAGAAGAGCACCAGGATTCAAACCTAGTTCTTCCCACACCAAAACCACATGGGATCTCTAGTTAGGATTAGGTGCTCTCCTCTGGAGAGTGCACATTAACCTCCAGGGGCATTCATTCTCATAAAGAAAAGGTCGCTAGTTATTAGAGGTGGACTCTGTCTCCATTGCATTCTGGAGACCAGCTGCTTAGCTGACTCTATGCTGGAATGTTTACCATCCTAGGGAAGGTCGGCTCTACTCCATTCAACATGAAGGGTTGGGACATCCTCCAAAGATCAGCATCATTCACAGATGTACCTTTGAGTGAATGTGGTGTAAAAGTTAAGCCAGTCTATTTTCAAACTGAACATACCCATGAACACACACTCTTACACAAAACCAAGGCCGAGATGCATATTGTTCCAGAATGTACACAGGAGTGGACTGAGCTGTGCTTGACCTTTTAACTCACACAATCATGGGGTCCCAGGAGTCCTGAAAGAGAGAGATACTCTACCCCCACTTAAGTTGACAGACTTAAGTGAACAGACAGGACGGCATTACATTTAATTTAAACTGACACTCTAGTCATTACAAGCCATCTCTAAATCCCATCCTTGCCTGTAGGAACAAAGATAAATTTTTGCTCCATTGTATGTCAGGATGCCAAATGGATATACGTCGTCTTCATTCCCATCGCAGGCAAAAGAAATAGAGATGTGGATTCATTTCTTCAATGCGAAAAGACTGGGAATAGGTGTCTGGGATAAAAAATTTTTTCTTCTCCACTTGTGAAGAACATCGCAATACCCTCGCTAAAGCCTAAATGAAAGGAAACTACAATGTGGATTTTTTGGGTTTTGTTCAACTTCCAGAAAACACGCATGCAGTGTACATCCATACAGACACAGAGAGGCCCTATTTCTTTGGTGTCTCTCTGTCTTCCCAACAATTTGGTAAGCAAGAAATCAGAGGTTTTTGTCAAACGTAGTAGTGGAAAGTCATGCTTAGAACACCACTCGGGACATGTACTTTCCACCAAGTGTCTGATTTGGCTTTTGAGAGGGACCTGGAGGATTGCACAAAGTGTGGGAATAATTGCTCCAAACTCCCATATTTATGACCAGGGTTTGCACACGGGACAGCCTGGCTGTGGCCCATTCTTCTGGACAATGGGCTGGTGGGGGCCGGCTGCGTAACTGTTTACTACTTCAAGGCATTTTAAAAGATAATGAATGTACAAACAGCCTGGGAAAAAGAGCCCTCTGTGAGGTGGCTTAGAGCAGGATAGAAAATTCAAACAATTTTAGCCTCAAAAAGTCAACATCAGACACCCTTCTACTAAGGGCCTACAAACAAACACTACTCTGTACACACATTAACAAGCCAGCACGGCCTGGCTTTCACCTTGTGCTTCTCGGCGCACACGCGAGTCTGCAGATTTCCGAGCTGGCCTTTGTCTCCCCGAGCTTTCATTTTTAGAAAGTTCCCGCCTGGCCTGTCTGGAGCCTGGAGGGCAGAGGGAGCCTCCAGGTCAACAGGACTGGGACACTTTGTCTGACACCCTCCCTTGTCACCATGCGGGCACCACTCCCACTGCATCACCTGATGCTACCTGTGAGCTGTTACAGATGCCGCTGTGCCTAGACGTCCCACACAATTCAAAGGCGGAGAGTACCCTTTGAAAAATTAAATAATCAACGGTAGAGGAGTCCACCATCCTCTCCTTCTCATCTGGAAAAGTCAGTTGTTCTCTCTCCTTTCAAACATTAAATAATGCAGTGGAGAAAAATAAATTCTCCTTTTCATTTCTATTATGTGAGCAATTTTGTTCTCTGCTCTTTAAAGAGTGCCCTATTTTAACAACTGAATCTTATTATAAATGAGGTCACTTGGTTAGGTTAGACAACTAGCTAGAAACGAGAGTGGCTATTTCAGAAAATATTCAATATTTCTCCTAAGATGCTAAGAATTGTCTATACATTGGAATGCCTGGTGCTCATGAGACCTTATGTTTCCTTCCAAACAGAACCTAGCAAGGGCCACACACAAGAAAAATGGCTAAAAAGATGTGCTGGAAAAAACTTATGTGCCCAGAATTTTCCCAAACTCACCCTCCTACCATGTGCAATCTAAAATAGTGTTAACATTGTGTTCGAGTGTTCACATTTTTGAAACATGAAGTCACTTTCCAAAATAATGTATCATGAGAAAGTGAAGCAAGAAATAGAAAGGATATTCTTCAAAATGCCATTTACCAAATTAAATATATCATACAGTAATTTGCAGTCCATTTCTTTAAATGTAATTAGGTAAAAAAAAAAAGAACATTTATTATCACAATCAATAGAACTGTGCCCTTTTATAAAACTGGGTTTTAGGTGCCATTGATTTTTGGGGGCTAGCTGCACAAACTTAGTCATGCATATAAGAATTTTATGCCACAAGAAGAGAAAATGACTTTTTCTGCCTATAGCGAACATAAGAATGTGATCGTGAGCTCACAGTATGGAAATCTTCCAACCTTTTAAAAGCTTAAGAGGAACACTATGCATGTCTTCAGATTTGTTAACAGATTAAAAAACAGAGACAATTTGTAAAATGAAGAGAGACAGAGCACCTTAGCTTTGACAGTGATGACACAGGATGGTAGAAACATTATTGGAAGGATGCTTTTCAAAGACGATTTTTACTAGCGCACATACTTCCCTAGGAAATTATTTCTAGGAAAATAAATGCCTCAAAAATAAAATAAAAATGAGAAAGCCTCCTAATTGTGGTTGGCTAAATGCCTCTCTGATCAAGTCGATAGCAGGTGGCCTTGGCTGCTCCCCTCCGAGTGCCTGATAAAGCTAGCCTCTTCCCCGGATCAAGGTATTAAGGTTTGGGTTATTTGTATTGATTTTATGTGCAGCTACGCTGCTCCAGTCGTGCTCATATCTGTGGTTCGCAAATTCCTCTTTAAAATGTCACTGCTGCTTCATTTTCCCTGCCATCCATCAATACTGCTACCAGGAGAGCTGCTTGTTAACCTCAGATCTGTGCTCTTGTTCCATGTCCCAAGCACTGCAGCTTCCCAAAGTTTTCAAGGGTATCAACAAGGTCAGGGGATAAGCGTGATGGTCAGTAGGTCAATCAATGCCCACTCCCACCCCAACAACAACAAAAACTTTACAAGATTTTTCTCTGCTATTTAAAAGAATTCCTCCCCCTCAACCCCATGTCCAGAGATTCCTTGCCAGTGGACAAGCCCTCTAGTGGTTTACCAGGTTGCTCAGAAATCACACGCATGGTCTCATCAGACACCAGTGACATTATTTGAAAGCACAGCCACACCCACAAACAGGTGTATGCGCAGGAATTTCAGTACTTGAACACAGCTATTGGTAGCCACATCTGAACTCAATTCCACCTGAGATAAGTCTTAAGGACACCTTGTCTATAGGCTGATAATTGCAGGGGGAGGGAGCCAACAAAAATTTTCCCTGGAATCTCTGTAGTAAGTCTTAGCAAAATCTGTAAACTAAGCAATCTAATAATTTTAAATAGATAGGTTTCTTTCCTGGACTAAACTAAAACTTGTCTTAACTGGAAGCTAAGCATAAATCTATACACAGGCACAGTCAAGATTGTATTTATCAGTCTATGGTGATCCTTTAACAAACACGCAGTGGGGTAAAAATAAAACACATGTTTTCCCTTATTTCTTGACAAGCGCTTACTTAAGCTTTTATTATATTTGGCCATGGGACATTCAGTAAACTTACTGATGATATCAAAGAATGATTTTACAAACAGTAAAAGTTACACTATTGACACCTCCAAATTCTGGAGTATTTACATTGTGTTAGGTGCACACTTGCTCAGAGAGATTAACAAACATTACTAGAAAGGCTGTGGCCAAATCCACCCTGGTTGTTTATAAAACCTTTACAACTCATCAGCTTCCACTAACACACTGGCACTGTTCAATTACCATCAGTTTTAGAGAGCCTTAGCAAAACATCTAGTGCCCATGTAAATAGACAAATCTGAAAACTAGCTGGTCTGTTGGCTTACATACTGTAGGTAATGTTTTCTTTTGCTCAAATTTGTTCTGGAAACTAATCACGCTCTGATAAAGCCATCTGCAAATATGAGGAAGATTGACACCCACATGTCAAAGTTTACACAGCCTGACCAAGTGTACATATAGTACAGATGATGTAAGGGCTCCACTGTGCAGAGCCTCTCTGGGGCCATGTTGGAATGGAGCTCACTGGATAAGAATGCAAGCTTCACTATCCATGTGACATCAAAATTTGTCGGTTTCCTGGCCAAGCTAAAACTCTTGAAAATGAGGTGGGTGCTCTATTGTGCCTTCATCATGGAATTTTCACTTCAGTCCCTGAGCATTATTAGACTAGGGCCAAAGGATGATTATCACTTACCTAATTTCAAACACAATTGTTTTTCTACAAATCCCTAGTGCTTTTTCTTCATCCAGAAAATGATAACTTATTATCTACCTGCTCAAATGTATAGCACAAATATAAAGAAGAGTAATGACATGAAATGTTCTTTGTCTAACAATTGATAGGTTAGCAACAACTTCAGATGCGTTATCTAATTTTCAGGAAAGATTTTATACATGAATCCACACTCAAAGAAAATTCAGGTTGGAAATTTGAACCCAAAGTAAATGGATAGCCTAAAGGTGACTGAACACTGTAAGGAGTCATCTTCATTTTACGTCAGCAATGAATCTTTCTGATTTAAAGGTGGATGCCCCAGTTCTCTTTTTGCAGGGGATTGTCCATGACTCTGGGAAAGAATCTCAGTGTGGTCTTGATCTCCTTTGTTAGCAACAAGACAGAAGAAAATCAACAGAACATTCTACCTCCAAAAGATTCTGTAGTGATCTTATTTTGATGCTTATTGCTTTCCTAAGAGGGATTCGCCATATGTTTAAAATTTTATTCTGCAGTTTTTCTAGAGAGCAACTGCAAATTCCTTTACTTATTTCCGGAATAGAGTCCACTAAATCTTTAGAAAACATGGCAACTTTGGCTTCTTTTTAGCCTTCTGGCAATTCCAATTTTAAAGTACAGATCATTTCTTATCTCTTCATCAGTTCTAGATTTTGATTCTTTCTTTTAAATGTCTAACTGTAAGCTCATTCTCCTTAATAGATTATTGGATTTGTAGCCAATAATTGCCTTCTTTGTTCTTGATCTAAATATAGCAAAATAAAACCCTTTGGAAGTTTTCAGAGTTTTTTTTTTTGAAAGCATCACTAATATTTGGTGTTCTAGTTTCCTTGAAATCTTTAAGAGTGACATGCTTCTGTTTGCTTGCCTGTTGTAAATATTTTTTAGCTACCTTCAACTGCTCAGATGTTTTTATATTTGCATTTATATATCCCATCATTTTCCAAGCTAAAGTTTTACCATCAACAACTCTGTCTTACCTAATACAAAATTTTACAAAAAATACCTATCCCTAATTAACCATCCTTGTTATTTCAACTGCTTTTTCTATTCATATATTTTCAAATAAGTATTTATTTGCCAATAACTTTTTGAGGACATACACTTCTACTTATGAAGGCATGCTTTTTCACTCCTACCTAACCATATGCACTGTCTTTGATCATATGACTTCTAGAATCCCATAACCTCTTTTGTGCTTCACTGAATGTATTGCTATGAAATGTGTAACCATTTTATGATGATTCTTGTCAAACAGAAGCCTTTTTGACGTTAACTCATAAAACTTAATTCCCAATATTCTCCTCCCAAAGAATAAATAATCTTTGTCCCCATGTGAATATTTGATTCATGAAGGCAGGTGACTGCTTAACCAGGCAATATTTCCTTAGATGAAGGAGGTAAGGGCAGGATGATAACTCTTGCTTCTGAAGGACAGGGAGAGAAAATGAATTACATTTGTTAAATATCCGTCTGGGTGTCTTGTGCTGGAGTAGTTTATATCATCTACTCTCCGTTTGCCTTAATTTATCCTCTGGCTATTCATTCCTGACTTATGACCCTTTATTGGTTTCCCAAAGACCAAATTCTTATTACAGCTTTTGAGGCCTGGCATGATTTGACTCATGCCAACATCATCATCTCATCTTTTCTCTGAATTTTTGTTATCATTGATTCATTACCATTGATCTGCTTTCCATTGTCCATAGCTGTTTGTTTCACCTGTATATACCAAAGACTGGCCAAATTCTGGCTAGAGCACATGCTCATTTTGGATGAAGGAACAAACAAGTGAATACATTAAATCCTTTTAGAAGTAATAAGAGGAAGAAACAGATGGCTTCAGTTGTATCCCTAAGTCTCAGCTAATGGCACGTAGAAGTTAAAAATGTCTTCGCATTGGTATTTAGGTTTCTTTACAATCCCATGTAAGAACCATGTTAACTCCCCAGTAGGTGAAGAAACACATGCTGATGAATGGTGATGCCCAAATGTGATACACACGAAACATACCAACTGCAGACCGAAGCAATTTTCTTTCCCCTCTGATGTGTTTGCTGCCATGGTTCTCCTTTTGGAGTTTTATTTATCTGTGGATTTTCTTTGAAGTAAGGCGGCCAGAGGATGTTTTTTAGAAGCCAAGGTGAGAATTAGTAAGAAGCTTTGCCATGGCACCTTTAATAACATTGAAAAATGATCATTAGACTGCTCTCAAGGATAAAGGATTTGCATTTGGCTTGCATTGTGCAAACAGGGCTTTTGTTGATTTATCAACAGGACTTTGCTTGGGGTTTTGGATTGGATTTCAGAGGTTGGCACCTACGCTCTAAAAAAAATCTAAACAGAAGGAGAAAATAAATCACCAACTGGCACTTTAAAGGCAAAGATTTATACCAAATTTAATGAACTTCTTGGGTTGTTGAGCATGAGGAAAATGTCATGTTTACCTCAATGCTCTCTTTTCCTGGCAGTGGATGTGCCGACTTGGAAGGAACATAGAAGTGGGTCACATTCACCCAAATGCAACTCAGGAAGCTCATTAGCAGCAACTCTGACCTTCATGGTGAACTCCACCTCTTGCGACTAGCCTGCTCAGAAAGAATCTAAGGAGAGATGTGGTTCAAGTCACATTATCTTATTTGGGTCTCCTTGGGAATAGACCAAAATCAAGAATTCAAGTGTAGTTTATTTATTTAGGGAATGGTCCTAGGTCAGTGAGCTGGGAATTGAGATAGGAAGTCTGTTGGTAGAGGGTGTATCATAAAGCCTGTTGCCACTGTGGTCAAGAGGAGCCCAGAAGACTGGGACCTCCAAAAGCCAGTGTAGAAAACCTGTCCCAGAGTCATCTCAATCAAGGGACTGGGGACTGGGGTATGCTCCACTAACTCCCTCAGTGATTGGTTAAAAATTGCTCCAAGCAGTGTTAATTCTCTAGCAATTCCAGTCGGTAGGAACGTTGGAAGTTGCTGGTGACAGTAACCATACACAGTTCTCAAGCAAAGGAATGAGGGATAGGCAGTTGGGTGTGGTGGAGCATTCATTGAATTGATAATGGGAAAGACAGCATTATAGTCTCTGACCTGACACAAATCAAGCTATTGGCTTCGGTTATATCCCAATACAGTCTGTGACTTTTAACTTTTTAATAGCTCATATACATCACTTGGAGGTACAAACATCTTATCACCTTTTTATACATAGTCAAGAACTTTCTTAGAAAAAAATTATCATATTTATTCAAAAATACCCATATGGGCATGTGAAGTGTTCGGAAAGTACAACTATAGCTCCATATACATCTTCTTGCTGCCTCTGTATCAACAAGTGAGGAAAACCTAGACTCAAATCTGTATAAGCAATCTGCTTGTCAATGGAATTTGGAGTTTTAAATGTGCCTGATTATTTCCAAGTGGGGGATAAATCATTTTGCTGAGATCAAGTCAATTACTGAAGAAAGAATGTTAAACAGGTGCCTATTTAAATATTCCAATTACCTGAGAAAATGGTGAAATGATCTATAAGCCTGTAGGCGTCATAGAGACATAGCTGCCATTCTGGGCACCCTCTGTTTTGTGGTTCAAGCTTGGTTGAGCTCAGGTAACCTCACCCTCCCTTCCATATACTCTTGGCTGAATCTTCTGAGTCTGAGAGTCATTCATGCCCCTTGAGACTGTCTTTGAGGTTAAGTTTATTGCTTTATCTTGGTACCAAAGCCTTCCTTTTTGAAGTGGGAGAGTGGGTGAGTGCATGGGTCAGCTTTCCTCAAACTACTAAGGAGGAAAATCTAGAAATTGGTCTAGAAATTAAGATACTTGAGTTCCAGTCCCAGGAATGTCACTTGATAGTTTTATTTATATCTTCATTTCCTTTATCTTTAAAGTGAGAGTTTTGGATAATATTGCCACCAAATTATATGACTTGGGGTATTTTATTTTTGATATATTATTTATACCAGTTTTTGCTTTCTAATGCACGTCTTTATTATAGTGATAGTAAGGTGGCTTTGAATGTGTTGTTTTCCTTTTTAACATTTAATTTTATTTCCATTTTCCCCGCAGACCCAGGACTCACACTCAGGGGCACGTGGTCTGCATCCTTCAGAGATGATTCCTATTCCTATTAATAATAAAATATAATAAATAAATAAATATATAATAAAATATAATGAATAGTAAATAAATAAATAAAATAATAAAATAATAAAAAATGATTTTTGTCTGCTTGTTTTCTTTTTTTAGAAAATGATACCCCTTTTGCAGCCTTTCCTTGCTGCGGGAGTTGGTTGCAGTCCTGATCATCAAAGAATGTGCAGCGACATCTTGTAAGAGATTTGTGTCTATTTTATTGATCAATGGATTAATGATTAATTTTTACATTTTAGAAAGAAAAATTAGTAAAATTAGCATCTTTTCTTTGAGCCAACCATCCTGTCCCTAGGACAGTCGCAAGATACTCCTTATCTAGATTCCATGCATACTGGTAAATGTGTGCTTCATAGGATGTGTAAGTTAGGAAGAAAAAAATATGGACTGACCACATGAGATATATGAGATTATGGACAAAGCAATCAAAATAGGTTTAGAGATCTAAAGCACTGCATTAAACAAAATGAGCAATCCAAGTGATTCTGATATATCCATCTTAAAATAAAATGTAGCGAAGCATTGTTGCATAAATCCTTGCAAATGCAGATAGAATAGAAGGGGGAAATATACATTCAAGAAATGATGCAACACTTTCAAACACCTATGACCACAAGGAAAGTCACACTGGCAGCGTTTCGACATCTGATCAACCCTCTCTGGTGTTGAATAACATTTTGGTTGTATGGTGTGTTATTAAGAATTGTAATTTCCAATTTTAGTGTAATTGGAATACAAATTAGAGTGAAATAGAGTATCATACAGTTAATTTTCCTTGAATAAAAGAAGAAAATTCCTTGTTGATAAGATAGTAAACCAGAATTCCTCTATCTGAGTTGTAAAAGAGAAGGGGAGTGTTACAAGGCTGATTATCTGGTGCTCATTATTTCCATGTCCAATGTTGCCATCATATAAGTCACAATGGGTAATGGAGCTATGTTGAGATTTTAATCCCTGGTTGGTATTTCCTTATCTTGCTATTGAAAGACCCAAAGGTTGAAGAACAAATGTCAATATTTAGACATATTATGAAATCACTTCAGTTCTTCTTGATTAGAAGTTTATTTGGATTTGTTGAATTAATAATTTCTAAAGTTAGCGTTCAATATTGTGTAAGCATGACTCTTTGAAATATTTCTTAGCAATCTATAATGAATAATTACTAGAGGGAAATGGCAGTTAATCTGAGTTTCATCTGCCTATTTACTAAAATAAAAGAAAATTAAGCTGATGCCCACATATAATTTTTGGATAAGAATTATAAAAACAAAGTAAAACACAGACATTTAAGTCCACTAAAATGTTTTTTAATGGTACTAAAAGAGAAAGGAAATGCATATAAACTTGTATTCATTCAATGAAATAATATTGGTTGGTTGAATACTTATGTGCTCAAACATCCCCAATGATTTTTTGGGGTAAAGGACAGTATTTTAATGTTATTAGAAACCTGTCAACATAGTCTTATGTATATTACCTTATCCATTTTTCTGGAAATTGTCCTCTTCTCCGCTTGACCTTGATTTTAAGTCCAAGTTGTTAAGTTCCTAGGATAGTTGCAAGACTCCCTACACTCACCTGTAGCCCTAGGATCATCCTTCTCCAAGTCACCCTTCAAAAATACCAATCTTATAATTCTTCTCCCCTAAACAATGTCCACAGTAATTCATACCAGTCAACAGTCTTGCTCAAACCACTCAGAGCTCTGATTTATCCTGCCATCCTATCTCTTAATTTAATCAGTGGCAGCACCATCCTCCCAGATGCGCAAGCTCAAACCTGGAATTATCTTTGATTTTTCCTTTGCTCTCAGTTATATCATCCAAAAGCAATACCTGAGATTCTACCTTCAAAATATGAATCATGTTCATTTGTTTCTTTTCATAGGGTTACCAATTTATCAGCATTGTACCAGCATACCCCCTCATCATCCCCATTTTAAATTCTTTACCTGGTTTCAATTATAGTTTACTAAAATTGACATGGGAAAACACACCTATCAAACTAGTTCCAAATTGTTGGAAAGGGGAGAGAGTTTCCCTAAGGGGTGTTACGCCTTTGCCCCCTTGCACACTCTTTCATGCCTGATGATACTCCCTTTGGTCCCAGTTTCAACTTTGAAAAATCATAGTAAATCTATTTCCATCTCCTAATAGGTCTCCCTTCTTCCTTTCTTCTCCCAGTCACAATGCCTTCTCCACACAAACCCAGAATGAATTTAACTTGTATTTTTTAAAAAGAACAGATCATGTCTCCTCTATTGTAAAGTCCTCAGGAATTCTCACAGCATTTTGGATCAAATCCAAACTTTACAAAATGGGCATCTTGATCCTGATCTTGTTTTAGAACTTCACTTCTACCTGCCCTTGATAAGTGGATGTGTTCTGAGGGTTCTGACTAGCTGTGGTATGCTCACACTGCACCTTCACAATGCTCTGGGCACACTGGCCTCTTAAATGGCAGACTTGTTCTAGTCCTTAAATGCCCACTCTCCACCCCTTCTACTAAGTGAAACTATTTGTGGAAAAATGATTTTCTGAAATTAAATTGTTCTAAATTTTTTCTGATAGATTAACTACTGTCTGCTCAGTAGTATATGTTTCTCAAGGACAGGGCATCTACTTTATTCTCAGTCAGACCTAGGATTAGGCCAAGCATATATTTGAACCACAAAAATATTTATTGAATAAATGAATCATTATTAACAAACTACTAAAATTTACTAATATGTTAGGTCAAAAAACTTAATATTTTAATTTTCTCCCTGATTATTATTGAAATCAAACCCTCCACATACATTTGACAATAATTTTTTTACTATTCAGTGAAAATCTTGATATCCTTTGCTTACTTTTCTATTAGTTATTTTCTTCCTCTTTGCTAGTTACTCATTGGTTCTTTTTTTTTTCTTTCTTTCTTTGTAGCTATTTATGTCTTAGATAACTACCTTGTTTTGTATTTTATAAACATTTTCTCCAAAGTATATAATTTGCCTTAAATTTATTTAGGGGGATACATGTTGTTACAAGGCTTCAAACATTGATGTGGTCTAATGTATCTTTCTTAAAATTTTAAGAATTTTCTTTCTTAAAAATATATAAAATATAAGATCAAGAAAGACCTTTCACACCTCCAAATATAAACTCTCACTTGAGCACAATTATCAATGTTAGCATCTATGAAAATGCCAAAGTGAATATTATTAAGTTCTAGCATGAAGTAAATGTGAAGTAAACAGCACAAGATATGAAATGTTCTTAAAAAAAAGAATAACAGATTTAGTGAGATCTTCCTGTTGATGGGTTGTATGGGAGATGGAGTCAAAGGTTACAGGACACCAGGAGGCCTCGACCAGGGGAAGTCAGAAAGTGACACTCTACTGGCTACTGATGAGACAAAGCACAAGAGAAAAGGGGATGATTTCAGATGAGAGACCAAAGACTAAAAAATTTTATTCAAACAAACTGTAAAATGGCATATGCGAATAATTAAGGAAATTAAAAAGTGACCTAGGTATTAGATATTATCAGGGAAATAATTTTTACTTTATAACTTCATTTTTAAAAATGTTTTTGTTATTTTATTAAGGACCTTATAGAATGGCGAGTATGCAAAACAATTATCTTTTTTGAACTACATAGTAGTTACTTAGGAGTAAATTTCTGTTAAACAGCTCCTCTCCTCAAATGCAAGAGTGTATGTGTTGGGTTTGGAAGCACATGAGTCAAGATGACAAAATGTTGATGGTTTTATTCAGAGTTGCTCAAGAAACAGAGGACAATAAGACAACACCCCTGAACTTGAAAGGGGCAGGGATAGACACTTTTCAACCCCCAAGGTAGGGAGCTCCTTGTCTGCTGCCGTCCGTTGTGCGAAGAAGCCCTGACTTCACTCTCTACCTGCAGTGTCCCCAATGGGTTGGTCTTTTGCCAACAGATCCATCCAGAAACCAGTCAAATGACTGGACTTCATCTCTTACAAGGGCTATGTGGTATTCATTGCATGTATATACCACATCTTTTTTATCCATTTATCCGATGTTGGGTACTTAGGTAGTTCCCAGTTCTTAGCTATTGTGACTAGGGCTGCAATAAACATGGGGTCCATAAATCTCTATGAAATATCAATTTTGTATCTTTCAGGTAAATACCCATAAGTGGAATGGCAGGAACATATGGGATTTCCATATTCAACTTTTTGAAAATTCTTTATAATGTTTTCCTATAGGGGTTGCAACAATTAGCACTCCCACCAACAGTATAAAAGCATTCCCTTTTCTTCACATCCTCACCAGTATTTGTTGTTTTCAGACGTTTGGGTAATAGCCAATCTCTCGGATCTAAGGTGATATCTCGTTGTTTTGATTTGTATTTCCCTGATAGTCAGCAAGTAGGAAAATCTTTTCATATGCCTGTTCACCATCTTTTCATGTGCCTGTTTGACAATGGAAAAATGTCTCCAAAAACCTCTTCCCATCTTTTGATTGGATTGACTGGTTTTTGTTATTGACTTTTATAAGTGCTTTGTATATTTGGGATATTAAGCCCTTGTCAGAAATATGGAGCACAAATAATCTTCTCCCAGTCAGTAGATAGTCTTTTTGGTTTGTTGTTATTGTCTTTTGCCATGAAGAAGCTCTTTAGTTTGATGTAGTCCCAGTGTTTTATTTTTGTTTTTGTTTTCCGATTCTGGAGCTGTGTCCTCAAAGACCTCTCTAAAGCAGATGTCATTGAATTGTTTTCATAAGTTGTCTTCCAAGAATTTTACATTTTCTGGTCTTCTGTCCCATTGGAGTTAATTTTTGTGAATGGTTTTAGAGAGTGATCTAGCTTCTTTCTTTTGCACGTGACTGTCCAGTTATTCCAACACCACTTATTAAAGAGATTTTCCTTTCTCTATTATATGCTTTTGAATCTTTTATCAGATTGACTATGTGTGTGAGCCAGTTTCTGTTGACTAAGCTCTATTCCACTGATCTGTTATTATTCCAGTATCATACCATTTTGATCACTATCACTTTATAGGATAGCTCAGTTCCTGCAAGTGAAATCCCTCTGGATTTGTTCCTTTTTTCTCATAATTGCTTTGGCTTTTAGGGCCTTTTGCTGTTCTATACAAATTTTAAGATTTTTTTTTGTTCTGTTTTCTTAAAATAAAGTCATGGAATTTTAATGGGGATTGCATTTAATCTGTGTATTGCTTTAGGTAAGATGACCATTTTAATAATATTGATTCTTTACAACCAGGAGTGGTGGGTGTCTTTCCAACTGTTTGTGTCTTCCTCTATTTCTTTTAAGAAGGACTTGTAGTTTTCATTGTACAGGTCTTTCACATCCTTTGTTAAATTTATTCTAAGATATTTGCTTTCACTTCTATTTTAAATGGTGTGATTTTCTTGATTTCATTTTGTTCTGGTATTTTGTTTGTGTACAAAAATGCAATGGATTTTTGTGCATTGATTTTGTAGCCTGCCTATTTACTGTATTCATTGATTAGTTCTAAAGTTTTTTGACAGTTTTAAGGGCTTTCAATATATATAATTATGTCATCTATAAAGAATGATAGTTTTACTTCCCCTTTCAGATTTGGATTCCTTTCACTTCTTTTTCTTGACTAATTGCTCTAGCTAAGTCCTCCAGTACGATGTTAAATAGCAGTGGTGAGAATAGACAGCTTTGCCTTATTCCTGACCTTAAAGAAATGCTTTCAAAGTTTCACCATTGACTATGATGTTGGCTGTGGGTTTGTCACAGATGACTTTTATTAAGTTGAGGTATATACCTTCTATTCCTATTTTATGCAGGGTTATTTTTTTAATCATAAATGAGCGTTGCATCTTCTTAAGAGCTTTCTCTGCATCTGTTGATAATGATCATGTGGTTTTTCTCCTTGTTCTTCTTGATATGGTATATGACATTAATAGATTTACATATGTCGAACAATCCCTGCATCCCTGGGATAAATCCCACTTGGTCGTGATGGATGATCCTTTTGATTCATTGTGATAATCATTCACTGTGATAATACTATTTTGTTGATAATTTTTGCATCTGTGTTCATTTGAGATATTGGTTTTTAATATTTTTTCCTAGGTGATATATCTATAATCTTTTAGTATCAGTATGATGTTGGCCTCATAGAGAGTGTTTGGAAGAGTTCCCTGTTCTTCAATATTTTGGAGAGTTTGAGAGGAAAATGTATTATTTCTTCTAAAAGTTTGGTAAAATTCATTAGAAAAGTTGTCTGGTCCAGGGTTTTTATTTTTAAGGAGACTTTTATTTCCTCTTCAATTTCTTTCCTTTTGATTGTTCAGTTGTTTTAATTCTTCCAGTTTCAATCTCAGTAGACTATATTTTTCTAAAAATCTTCCCATGTCCTTGAGGTTGTCTACTTTGTTGTCATAGATCTGTTCATAGCAGTCTCTTACAATATTTTGTACTTCTATGGTGTCTGTTGTGACTTCCTTTCCTTTCCTTTCTGATTCTAGTTATGAGTGCTTTCTCTTTCTTTTTCCTTGTGAGTCTAGTCAACCATTTGTCAATTTTGTCTATTATTTCAAACAACCAACTTTTGGTTTGATTAATATTCTGCATTTTCTTTCCTTTCTATTTCATTTGTTTTTGCTCAAATTTTTATTATTTTCTTTTTTTCTACAGATTTTGGTTTTAATTGTTCTTTCTCATCTTGTTTCAAATATAGGGTTAGATTATTTATTTGTGATTTCTCTTGTTTGTGGAGGTGGGCTTGGATTGCAATGAACTTCCCTCTTAGAACTGTTTTTGTTGGATCCCGTAGATTCTTGTAATGTGTGTCTTAATTCTTATTGTTCTCTAAATATTTTTAAGTTCCTCTTTGATTTTCTCTTTTAACCAAGTGTCATTCAGAAACATATTGTTTAGTCTCTAATTAATCTGGGGCCTTTCAGCTTTCTTTCTGTGGTTGGTTTCTAGTTTTAATCCATTGCTGTCAGAGAAGATGTTTGGGAAAATTTCAGTCTTTGTAACTTTGTTGAGATATGTTTTGTGTACAAACATATGATCTATCCTTACGGACGTTTTATGTGCACTTGAGAAGAAAGTGAAATCTGTAGTCATTGGATGAACCTATTCAACCTAACTGTTCCAAATGCTCATTTAAAGCCACTATTTCCCTTAATTTTCTGCCTGGTTGTTAAGTCCATTGTTCTAAGTAGGGTGTTGAAATCTCTTATGATTTTGTTGATATCCATTCTCTCTTCAGTTCTAATAATACTTGCTTAATCCATTTTGATTTTCCTTTATTTAATACATATGTGTTAATAAGTTTTATGTCTTCTTGCTGGTTTGTCCCCTTAATCATTGCATAATGTCTATCTCTGTCTTTTGTTGTGCTTTTTAGTTGGAAATCTGTTTTATCCAATATAAGTATGACTATTTCTGCTCTTTTTGGTTGCTATCAGACTGTAGGATTGCCTTCCAACCATTGACCTTGAGTGTATGCCTATCTTTTGAAAAAAGGGGAGTTTCCAAAATGCAGCAGATGTTTGGGTTATTCTTTTTAATCCATCTATCCCTCTGTGCTAAATAATAATGGTGAGTTTAGTTAATTAATGCTTAAGGTGATTATTGATATGTAGCTGTTTATTGTCATTTTGTAATTTCTCATGTATGTGCTGTTGCAGGCAGTGCCTTTGTTTTTCTTTCTCTTCTTAGGTGGGTTGGGTGTAGTTATGTTTTGATTGGTTCCCCACTTCCTTTTTTTTTGAGATGTGTTTTGCAGTTACCCTGAACTTAGCATTAAGAATTTTATGTTTATTTCCAATTTTATCTGAAAGTAGATTAGTCTTGCAGTCATTCTACCTTTCCACATTTTTATTATCTTCTCCAACTTTTTATATAATTTTGCCTTACTACTTTTAAGTGGGGTTTCTTTACACTTTATAGATCTTCCTTAAGTGTTTTTTTTTGTAGAGCTGATTTTGTGATGATAAGTTCTTTTAACTTTTGCTTATTGGAACAGCTTTTTATGATTCCTTCAGGTCTAATTGATAATGCTGTAGAGTATGGAATTCTACATTGAAAATCCTTTTCTTTCATCTCTTTGAATATTTCATGCCATTTTGATCTTGCCTATAGAGTTTCATTTGCGAAATCTGCTGATAAATTATGGAGACTCTTTGTATGTGACTTGTTTTTCTCTAGTTGCTTTCAAGATACTTTTTTTCATCTTGGATTTTTGACATTTTGATGACAGAGTGTCTAGGTTTAGATCTGTTTGGATTTCTTTTGTTTGAAACTCTTTGAGCTTACTAAATCTGGAGTCTTATTTCATTCCTCAGGTTAGAGAAGTCAGCTATTTTTTATTCAAATTTGTGCCTCCTTTTCTCTCTCTTCTTCTGGGAAACTGTTGTTCCTTTCAATGTTATCCCACAAGTCACAAATGTTTTCTTCATTTTTTTTAAAATTCATTTTTCACTTTGCTGGTTTGCTTGAGTGCATTCCTCTGCTCTGTCTTCATAACTCACTGATGGCTTCATCCATCCCACTCTTCAGTCCCTTTACTGAGTTATTTAATTCAATTATCATATTCTTTATTTCTTCGAGATCTTGCTTCATTGCTTTGTTTCTTTTTTTGTTGTTCTCTTTTTATTCCTTTCCTGTTTTCTTGATTTCCATGAGTTTGGTTATCACTGTTACCCTAAATTCATCTTCAGGTGATTTGCACGTGTCATATTAGATTTTTTCCAAGGTCTTTAATTAGAGCTGTCATTTCACATATATTTCTCTGTGTCTTTGTTTGTTTGATATTGTTTATGTTTCTGTGATATTGTTTATGTTTCCATTCTTGTGCAGTGATAACCTTGTGTAGGGTATTGAACAGCACCAAGTAAGCCTCAATCTTGATTTGAACACTGAAATTTTTTGAGTTTTGTGGTGTCACCACTGGTTGAATCTTTCGAAGTTCTTAGGTGGACCCTCCACTGGGACCAGAGAGTTCTGCATATGTTGGAGTTTGTGTGAGGGATGCAGAGCCTTCCCCCTGTTTCCCAGAACTAAATAGCAATGACTACCTTGTTGATGGACCACAATCAGTAATTGAGCTGCAGTTACGCCTCTGACAGCAGGGTGACAGTGTGGGTAGCCACTGAAAAATCCTCTCCTCTGGGAGACTCTCTTATTCTTTAAGTCTGGTGGCAGGATTTTCAGTGGGCGGGTCCTGTAGCTCTGTAGCAATATGGTAAGAGGAGGTAGGGGTGGAGAATTCCCCTAGTTGCCTTCGAGTTATGGCAGTGCCCTATGTAATTTTCCTTTGAGCACTCCCAATCAGACACGAGGCCACTGGTCCTTCTTCTGTCCTGCACCAAGACCCTCTCCCCCTGACTACATGTCCTGGTCCTGCTTGTTGGGCTCTCTGCTGCTTTCACAGTGACTCCTGGAAGACGCAGTTTGTCTTGATGCTCTAACCACTCTGTTGCTTTTTCCCTCAAGCATGGGAGTCCTGAATCCACGATTCAGCTCTGAACTCTGACAACTTCACCTACTTTTGTGGTGGTGATTTCTGTCACTGTGTCTGTAGGCTCTAGGCCTGCCCTTCTACATTGTGTGTGTCTGAAAATATAGGTGATTTCTAGTTGTTTTGTGGAGAAGAGATCTCACAAGCTCCTACCAGGTTATCATCTTGACTTCTATCCTGTTAATATTACTTTTGCACATATTTTCTTCTTTACTTTAACATTTATTCTAGTTGTGTTTAAAGTGTATATTTGTGTCTTATACAAGGTATAGCCTGATTTTTAATTTTTTTTCTTTTAAAGTTTCAGGCAGGAATGAAGGTGAAGAGGCAGGCAGACAAGAAGAGAGAGGAGGAAGAATCATGTTTATTTCACTTTTTTATTTTAGCTTTTCACAGTTAGATTCCTCCTGGGTTTGGGACCCAAATGCAAGGGTATGTGGCTTGTTCCTTTGGAGGCAATTGACCTAATCACTGCTCCACCATATGCTCCTTCTTCATTTTTTAAAAACCCAATATGAGCACCTCTTGTCTTAATAGATTAATCTCATCATTTCACATCTGTTGTGATTACTGGTTATTTAGATATATCCATGCCGTTTACTTTCAAAGCTTTTTTAAAAATAATACTTCCTTACTGTGGGCATGCAGGCTTTGAAAGGATTTATTACTTTCTTTGTTTCATATTTCTGTAATTTTTGTAAATGATACTTTTTTGAGCAATATTGAATTGATATTTATTTCTGAATATGACCTGTAAAAATAAAAGTGTTATCCTTGTCCTTTATTCATATTACCTTATGAAAGTACTTCACAACTCTATCCATTATAAGTTACTGGTATGTGGGTTAATGATTAACTGAAAACATGCCTCTATTCAGACTCACAATCCAAGTGCTCTCTGGCTCTTACAAGGGGACAATAAGTGGCTAATGAAGGAGGAAAAAGAAAGATAGGGGAATGGGATTCTCCGAGCTAAATATTTTGATGCAATGAGGAGATGAAGAAGTATGAAGAGAGGAAATGATATATCTTATTTCTATTCTCTATTAGTTATATTTTACAGTCACTTACATTGTGTTTAAATGTATTGAAATTTAATTTTTATCAATGTCTAGAATAAATATTTCTGCCAAATAAGACTTCACTGAACAATAAGACTTTACTTTCCTCCCTGACTATTCTCATAATGCCTGCCATGCGGTCTTCTAGAACTGCTGATCACTCAGGACCAATTTGTTAACTACTGAGCACTTGAAGTATGGAAAAAAGAGGTGCTATAAATGAAAAAATCATGTTTCAAATATGTAGACGAAAAAAGTGTCCATTATCGCCTTTCAATGTTGACTATATGATCATATAGTAATATTTTAGATATCTTAGTTTAGATAGACTGTATTATTGAAAATTTATTTTACCCTTTTTTCCTTTTTATTTTGTCTACTGGACAATTTAAAATTACAAATATGACCCACACATTTTCATTATATTTCTATAGGTTAGACCTGCTTTAAGATTTGAGCTAATAGATTGCTTTTCTTTTTATTGATATTCCATTGGTTTGCAATACTACATAGTTTCAATGAATAGATTCATAGTCTCATCAACATGTATATCACCTTGTGTTATAATAGATGATCCAACATGTATACTCAATGGAATATTACTCAGCTATTAAAAATGAAATCTTGCCAGTTGCAACAACTTGGAACGAATTTGAGGTGATGATGCTAAATGAAATAAGTCAAAGAGAATGATAAATAGATCATTATTTTTAGAGTAAACTGATTTTTCTCCTTATTTCTCCTTTCTCTGTGGTTCACTGATTTACAGTTCCAACTTTGAATTATAGTGTTGGGTAGGTATAGAATTCCAGAATTAGAGGTAATTACCAAATTTCCCCCAGTTTCTTAGTCTCTCTGTAGGCCGTCTGGTTTTTCTTCTAGAAGAGAAATGAATTATTATTCACTCTTAGTGACCCCTAATCCCTCAAAATTTAGGTACTCCTCCATCCTCATTCCCTAAACTTTGCTCTCATGATACAGAAACATCATGTCTTTTTTGAGCTCTGAGAAAATTTCTTGCACTATTCCCTTGACTGTCTTGGTTCTTCCACAAATCTTCTTTTTGCATCTCTTCCTCAAAGGAATTTGCATCTTTTAGATACATTTTCCACATTTAAACTTTCTTTTATGCCTCCCATTTGTTCATCTTTTCCTCCACTCATTCTTGCTTATCACAACTCATTCTTTTGTGGGCTTCCTTTTTGCCCCTCTTCTGTCCACCCATCCACTGTGTAGACAAAAATGGATTCTCGTCTCAAAGGTTCTTTCCCAAATAACCCATTCTTGTGTCACAGAAGTGATTTCCTCACTTGTCCTATGAGGATTTTGATTTTACTTCTGGTATATTTAGTAGGTATTCGTCTCTGCTGAGTTTGGTGTCTCTCTGGTGAGAAATGAGATTGCAAGCTCTGTAACTCTTAAAGTGGATACTGTCCACATGAGGTTCTAGGACATAAACTAAATTTATCTGAGTTCAGTTTGCTCAGGTGCATATGCTCATGATAAGACCACAGACAAGTTATTTTTACTCATAATACCACTGGGACTGTGCTTTCTCAACATAACACCACCTACTCTGGGTAACTTACTCAGTCTAAATATTCTGACCAGTCTTTGCATAGACCTCCCTGTGACTTGTGCCAGTCCCAAGGTCCCTTAATCCTTTTTCCCTAACTTCATCCCTTATAGAGAGGATTGATTTTTCTAAGGTTGTACCCAAGCATTGTAGGTCAAAACATTTCCCTGGAATTCTTTTTATGGGGCTTCACATGTAATCTATTTCTTACCATTACATAGTAGATGATTTTTAGTTGCATGTTTTCCTCATATTTACAATCCATTATTAACCTATGTTTACTGAGCCTCCTGTCCCCTCCTCTTCCAGATTGTAAGCAGGAGCTGCCTCAGGTGGGGCATTGGCTCCTCCTGGGCATCATAGCTCCCCAGACTACTTGTGCTGGCTGCTGCTCAACATGCTGGGTCACAAGGGTGGGGCTGCTCTTACTCAGTCCCCCAAACAACCACCTTAGGGTGACCCTTGGACTTCCTTCATCTCTTTTGTCAGCTGCCTTGGAACTTGGAATCAAAAAAAGCTCACCCTCTTCGTTCAATTTTATTTGTCTTCCGTTTTGCTAGGATACCTCAACATTTCAGGTCCACTAAGATTTCTACTTCTTATTTCCTGACACTCTTAAGATTTCCACACTGTCTATCCTGCCATCTTTAGACTTGGGGACAGCACTTGGATGTTGGAGTTGGTCTGTCAGTCATGTTATAACTCCTGCTTTGCACTGCAGTTTTGCACATGCTGTTCCTTAGCCTGTTGAAATGCCCTTCCCCACCTTTTTCAGTTTGCTAACTCCTTCTGTCCTCCAAAACCCATTCCACAAAGACTGCTAGAAAGCCTTTCATAATGTCTCCAGTAAGATTCATTCTCCCAACAATGCTACCTTGATTTGATTTAACCAATTTCTTTAGTTTTCTTTTCCTGTTTCCAGGTGTGCCCTGGTAGAGTAGTTAGGTCTACTGTCTCTGACCAAGTGCAGTCCACACACATCCCAATGAATGGGACCCATGCTAATATCCTGGTACTGGGAGAACAACCAAGATGAATAGTTAAATATAATAAGGTGTTTCTTCCTCCTCTCTCTTCCTGCTTGCCTGCCTCTGCTTGCCTTTATTCCTACAGAAACTTCCTTAAAAAATAAAAAAATAATGTCCTAAAACTATCTTTTTTTATGTGAAGCAGTATAGAGTTCATTGTAATCAATGTTCATTCAATCAATAATATACATTTATTGAATCTAAATTTGGAGTATTTGATACTATCTATTCTGGTCCCCCATCGTGGGACAACGAACATTTTCCTGGTGGCATCTGTGGCTTATAATCTGATATTATGGGAATTTAGCACTTGATTCTGAGTGTATAATACAATTCTATATCTTCTTTCTAATATTCCATTCTATTTCGTTCCTATTATTTGAAATAAAGGGTAGGGGTGCTCCACTTCTTTTTTTTTCAAGAAAGAAACCATACTGTTCTCCTTTTATGTAAGAAAAAGCTTCCTTTCAAAGGTAAAAATATATGCAGAAAATTTAAATAACATATCTCCCACCCCTTTCCTTTTTATCTCTTTTCTGATTCACTCCCTATCAGGAAATATTAACATACAAGGAAGCACCCAATGAGAAAGCTTTCTGAGTAGTACACTGATTTGTTCTTATCTGCAATATATATGCAAGCCAGACTGAGCTGATAAACACAGACAGCCCACCTGACTCCAAAAAACAAACAAATAAATATACAGGCAGACGATGATTTCCCTGTGGAAATTTTACAGGGGAGTTAAGTTATGGAGTGTACACAGACCTGAAATTGTCATGCGAGCTTGGTTGGCAGGGATTTCAGCTTCTATACGTGGGTTGAGTAAACCAGTTCAAATACAAAGACCCTGGGACTTAAACTGGATGTTTGAATGAAAGCAGCTGGCAAGTTAGAGAGTGGAGATGTTCTACCCACATTGTATCCTTGAAGCAAAATTGTGAAAGTTATCACTAAGACTATCTGAAATGGAATGAGAATAATTACCTGAGATGATAATTCAAGGCTAATGGTGCATTTAGGGGGTAACTTCAGTACATGCTGGAGACTGGGGTGTAGGCACCCAATGCAGGGAGTGTCAGCATGCAAATCACCCCTGTGAGCCACTGGAGCCTCATTCCATTGGGACCACTGGGGACAGCAGGGAGCCCTGAGTTATCACACTTGAGGAGGCAGGGGGTTGGGTATTGATCCAATGAGTCCTGTCAGTCATTGATGGAGGCTGCGCCACATGGCTGTCAAACCACACAAACTCTGGTCTGTGCTGCCGTGCAGGCAAAGAGGACTCCTGGGTCCAGGGAAAGACTGCACACAAGTGGACAAGGGACAGTGCCTGCAGTCAGGTAGTATAAAAACTGAGGATTATGGGAATGGCAGTAATAACTTGCTGCTGTTTTCCCTTCAGACTGGTTTTTACCATTTGGAGAATGCTAGGAACAAATAACTCCCCAGCAAAGCCGGGCTGTCCCTGGTAAACCACTTCTATTGCTCTTGATACTTTTGGAAGACGACTTTGTGCCATCTTAATTTTCATTTTATTCGCTTCAAATGTGTTGTACCGGGAATGAAGAGACAGATTGCCATGGTCATGTTGACCATGGTCCAGATGGGACGAAGCTTCAGTCTCCAGGGTTGCCCGTTTACAAACCAGTTTGCAAAACTAAAGCTAAATTGCTCCCTCTTATGAACCGCCCGCAAATCTTGCTGAAGGTTTGCTGCCCATTTATATAAAAACACGTCTCAGTGTGAATTCTCTGGTGTAGACATTTACCAACATTGTCTTCTGTGCAGTCATGAGACAATTATTCTTCTTCCCTGTAGGGTTTGGGGCTTCCACCCAATGCTGCATATGACAGCCCTTGGGTAGACAGAAATGTTCCGGTTGGCTCTCATCACCCCTAGAGTCAGTGTAGGTATGAGAATTTCTCCCTCCAGTGCATGGGCACTAGTTCAATTCAATTCCATTCCTCAGAGCAGGACACTAGTGTCACTTGTGTGGTCACTTGTGTGGACCTGCCCATGAAGGGTGGGATGAAGGATCATTAAATTCCTTTTACCCAATTCAAGTAACCTGATTCCTCTGGGGTCACCAACAGAACACTACTAAGCCAAGTCTCAAATACTGATCGAGGTGCAGATAACAGGGGCTTCCAGCAGCCTACTCTGGAAGCCCCCCCGGCCTTGGTGGTTAGAATCCTGGGGTAGGAATTTCAGAACTGGCAGTGAGCTGCATGATGTCACTGAGACCCAAAGCCCCTGCATGCTACCACGCTGTCCAGACTGAAGCTGATTCTGCTCTTGTCATGCGTGATAGTTTTGTTCAATAAAATTGCTGAAAATTGCAAATTAGAGAATGCTGAGCCACTGCTCCCAGGAGAAGCACAGGGTTAGGTTACTGTGAGCCTCTAGTTATAATATTTCCATCAAGTGATTAATAAATTTGTTTGTAAAAGCTTCTGTTTAATTAAATAAATTTATATATACATATAACGATATTTATTCAATTTTAAGCTGCACCCCAATTTCTCAAAAGGTTTTCATGGAAAAAATAGTAAGATTTATTCACAGATTTCAAAAAAACTAAAAATAAGAAGTAATAAGGAGTGAAGAATTGAAATTTCTTAAATACATAATAAGGGATTAACAAAATTAACAGAATTTTAAGAATTTAATAAGGAATCTATTGTACTTAGCAACTCTGTTTTCAGGTAAACCTTAGCCAATGTTTGGGGGCATTAAAATAGTAAAAAAAAAAAAAAAAAAAAAAGAAGTATGGCTTAGAATTGCATAAATATAGTATCTACATCTATCTACAGTTATATCTTTATACCTACATATCTTTATCTGTATATTGTTTATTCATTCAAACTGACCTCCCAGGCAACAGCACTGTCACTCACACCTGACAAAGCCCGCACATGAGTTTCCTCTGCAGGCACGCGGTGGTCTTTTTGTGCTGCCACACAGAGAACAGACTTTGGCACTGTGATTGGAGAGAGAGACAATCAACATGTCTTGGAGGCTCAGGTGCTAAATTTGTAGCTGAACTCAGTCCATGTACAGTTCAAGGACTTGGGTTTACAACCTGGGGCCAAGAAAACAATGAAGATGAACAACTAAATAATGAAGTAAATAATGCTTCTTCTTCCTCTCTCCCTTTCTGCCTCTCTAACTGCCACCATTCCTGTCTGTTTCCTTACTCTTTAAAATAAAAATGAAAGAGAGAAATCACCAACATAAAGCACAAAAATGCCAGAAACAGCACCAAAGTGACTGGAAGAACACTTGTTTCTGCTATCAGAGAGAAATGGGAAGGCAGGTGTCACTGTGCGCACAGAGGGCAGCTGAGTGTCTGGAGATGGTCATAAAGGAGAGTATTAATTTGGGGGTGACAGACATTTTATCTACCAGACCAATTCACAACAATGAGTACAAATACTGAGAAGGGATGACTATTAAAGTAATAACAGACACTAGAGCAGTAGGAAAAGGAGGTATCTAAACAGGTGTGATGTGAAAGAGTAACATATGCAATTACCTCCTGAGGAAAAAAGACAAACAACTAAATGAGAAGTTTGGCTTAGATGACCTCCCAATACAGTTGTGTTAAAATAGGATAACTAGATAATCGTGGTAATCTCTGAGTAGTCCCTGAGAAAAAAAATTACTCTTGACTTCTGTTCAAACATACCTCCTGTTAAGAAACAAAGATTTGAAGAATACAGGTTAATATAACTAGACAGTGTGTTTCCTTTCTAGTCTTAGTCCCAGAGTTAACTAGTCTAATTGACTCAAGTATTTGCTTTCACAAGATTTTCCAATGATACCTCTAAGTGATTATTATTTCATAGAAAAATTATCTTATTAGATGCACCCTGGTGGAGTAGAGGTTCAGTGCAGTACACATACATCCCAAGGACTGGGGTTCACTTCCCAAGGTCTGAAGCAACAACCAGAATGAACAATTAAATAAAGTATTTCTTTTTCTTCTCTTTTCCTGTCTGCCTGCCTCTGTTTTCCTTCATTCCTGCCAGTACCATTCCTTTAAAAACATTATCTTATTAAAAGGGAATATTGGTGTGTCCTGGTGGAGCAGTGGTTAAGTCAATTGCCTCCAAAGGAGAGAGTCCACACCTCCCTGGGTTTGAGTCCTGAGCCCAGGGGTGAGGAAGCAGTGGAAGCAACCAGTGTGAACAACTAAACAAAATAAAATAACGATGCTTCTTCCTCCTCTCTCTTCCTCCCTGTCTGCTTGCTTACTTTTATTCTTGTCTGCAACGTTTTTTTAAAAAAAAGAAATAATATTTCTCTGTATATAGTTCTTTGTTTCCTTAATAAAATATCTAGGATACTTTCCATTTTAGGTAAAAGAGATGCATCTTACTGCTTTTTGTTAAGGTCTGGTATCTAAAATATACTTTATTTCAACAAGCTATTAGGAAGCGTATTTCTGGTGTTTTGAACTTTGCTAGTTTGGCTCATCTTCATTGACCATCCCAAATGGATTTTGAAAAATTGTGCATTTTTTGTAGAATAAACATGGAAGTAGGATTACTAAGTAAAAAGGATATGGCCATTTAAACTTTAATAGCTTATAATTTATAATAATAATGTCTCAGAAAGATTGTGTCTGCTTCTTTCATAATAGCTAATTCTGCTGGAGGGCCTGAAAAACTATGGCTGGAGAAGCCAGCAATGTTCTTCTTCCTGTCCCAGAATATAGAAAGGATACTTGTTATTCGTGGGACTGAATCTTTTCTCTGTTACATGTTGCCCAATACCCAGGAAAGCTGTATACTGTCTGTCCAGGCAGCCCAGTGTGTCTTGTACTCTGCTGTATTCTGATTCCACTAGTTCTCAAATCCTCTGTGTTTTGTCATTCAAGTCAGACAAGTGAATGTGTTCAGAAATCCCAGCAGTCTGGTGTAGGGCACTGCTGTTGGGGCTGTGCACTGAGGATCTCAGAACCTTCTGGTCAGGCTGCTTTCCTTGAACCTGATTCTCTCTCGGCTGTCTTGTCTACAAAGTGATGCTAATAACAGTATCTGTCTCCAGGCTTGCTGGGAGGATTCAAATGAACTTGGACTATTATAAGCACTCAGGCACTCACAGCACATAGGACACATAAGAGATTAATGTGTCATTAATTCTCTTAAGTAGCTAATGCTCAACAGTTATAGGAAAAAAAATCTCTTTCTAACAAGTGTTCAGCCACATGATCATTAAGCATTGATAAAAGAAACCCTGTCTTAGCTCACAGTCTTGCAGGTACAGGGAAACCATGTGACAATTTTGAGTGTCTTTGATTTTCATTCTTGCTTCCTTTTCAGGTACTCTCTTTTCTCCTCTTGGAACGCCTGACATCTTCCCTGGAACTCTTCCCTGTACCTGACCATTTTCTCTTTAAAAAACTTTCAGGTGCTTATTTCAACAGTGTGGAGGAGTGGTAGTATGTAGACGGCATCTAGATTCAAGTGTGAAGTTAGCATGAGCAGTGTTGGGGTGGTGAAGATATTGTACAGTGGTCCCATGAGAGCCACTCAATCATAGACCCTGCTTGCCCTCTTGCATCTGCACCAAAGGGCAGGTTAACGTGAAGGTTTAGACACAGACGAAGGCCCAGAAAGTCTGTCTTCTTCGATGTTTCTAGAAATTAGATTGGTTGCTACTTTCTCTTGCAGTACATTCTGTATTTCTTAACACAGGGAATAACCTGGCCTCCAGGCAAGTTCGAAATATTTCTTTTCTACATACAAACTGCAGTCACATGCTTCTTCCTATTCCTCTCTTCCTCTCCCTGTGCAGCCCCTAAGCCAGCTCCATCTGCCTTTGTTTGGTATTCAAAGCACAAAAGTAGTGGTGTGAATATCAGCTAAAGTAAAATCGAAGGGATTCTAGGTGGAATATTTTAACCTCAGGGGAGGGGCCTACACCAGGGTGGTCATACTGTTGACTTACTAGGTTGGGCTGGGGATTGGAAACTAGGGACTAAATGTGTAACGGCCGGATTTAAGGGATTGAAAATAGTTCACATTTGGTATAAGCATGGGAAACTATCATTCTCCTTGCTTATCTTCTTGTCTGTTCGGTCAAGTGGGGTTAGAAAGCAGGATGTACGAAGAATCACTTTCTGTGTTGAGTTAAAATTACCTTCAGTTTCCTAGCTGTGTGAAAAGGTAGCCTGCACCTTAGGTTTGCCTGGGGTAGGGATGGCTCCCTGGCACGCTTGCCTTTCCAGGTTTTATTTTATTCAATAAAGATAGATAGTTGAATAGCTAGATGGATAAATGGATAGATAGATGTAGATGCCCAATAGATGGCAGATAGATATAGATAGATACAGATAAATAACATAGAGAGATATTTCCCTAAATACATAAGCAAAACAGAAACACTTTAGAAGTTTTAAAAAATATGCCTTAGGTGTACCCTGGTGGAGCAGTGGTTAGGTCAATCACCTCCAAAGGATCAAGCCACATAAGGGGGACTGGAGGGGTATAGCAGGGAGGTAACCACTGTGAACATTAAATGAAAATAAAATAAAGATGGTTCTTCCTCCTCTTTCTTCCTGCCTTCTTGCCTACTCATCTTCATTCCTGCCTGCACCTTTTCTTATAAGAACACGATATCTTTCATTCCTGGAAGTTCTGAATGGGCAGAGAATATTTCTTAAGCGGGAAAATGGAACTGTGAAACTCCATGTAGTAAAATAACAATTGGCAGTGACACCAGTGGCTAATTTTTAAAACATAGTAAGCTGATAAGAAAATGAATAAGAAAGCATTTGGAGGCAATTAAAAACTTTGAGATTCTAGATACCAGTTCAGCCCCCACTACCCTGTGCCACTTCGCACCTGTTTGACAAATGCAAGGAAGTAATGCAGGCTCTTTCAAGCCAGCATCCACCTGGAAAATGCTACCTTCCAGTCTTGTCACCAAAAATGGTTAGGGTGGCATTCACAGCTCTCATCCAAAGGTACTGCTCTGGAGCTTGACCTGAACTAAATCCAGCTGCCAGAGAAACCAGTGAGACTGTACTTCCAGTGCGTCCAGACCCCAGCGACACTGGCGGGCAGCATAAGCTTCCCTGATCACAGTTCACCAGGGGTCAGCTTCTTGCTGTGAGAACAAAGTCCGACTGAGCCTGGGGTCCCAGCTGCTTGGTTCTGCTGTGTAAACACTGCGCAGACAACAGGACAGCCAAATGCCAGGATCCCCGAGTGATCCATTGTTGGAATATAGACAGGGCCATAGACTCCGTTCCACTGCTTCCTACACAACTTTCTCTTGTCTTCTGCCTCATGTGTTAGCAACAAAACATCCTCTCATAGGACAAATTACTGGCTCTTTTGCCTTTTTTGTTTTCTAAGCAGGGACTCCCTCTTTAGGCCCCCAACATTCAAATACTTCCAATGGGCGTGGCCTCAGCGGGGTGGCCCCATTGTGGCCGACAAGGTCACATAACTATTATTTCTTCATTCGCCCCAAGACTAAGACTCAAAATCAGGTGCTGGCAGGGAAGTTGGGGAGCCACTTGTCTCCCTGTCTCTTTCAATTGCCGAATCCATCTTTGACTCCACTGCTATCTCCTCTCTGGATGGAAACTAGGAATGTAGGTACATAGCCCTGCTCTTAGGTGTTCAAGGATACTCTTTGGGATGCACAGGCATCAATCACTGTTCAGGGCTACTCGAGAGAAGCCGCAGTGCTGGGTTGGCTGCAAGGCCCCTCACCCGCAGCCACCACCACCCACCACGGGCAGCAGGCTGCAATTCAATTAGGCATGGGCAAAGGGAGCATTATTATTCATACATCACCGATTGTTCCCAAAGCAAACAGAGCTGGGATGAGGTCTCTTATCCTCCAGTGCCTTTAGCTGGGACACAAAAGAAAAGAAAAAAACAAAAACCAGAAAATAAAAACTCCAAGAACCAGCACAGGACATTTGGTCTGAATTCAAATCACGAGAGATTGCTGATTTCTTTCTCTCCTTTTTCTCTCTCTCTTTTCCCCTCTATGACCCTGACAGATAAGTGTCCTGTGTGTGCATTGCAAACCCAGCAGGGCTATTTTATTCCTCTATTGCCAACTGTGCCAGAACGTTCCTTTCTACCCCAACCCCTTTGTAATGGATAATGTCTCACAAAAATTAGAAAGTGGGTCCTTTAAATGGCGTGAACCATCTTGTTAGACTATAACAGGCTGATAACTTCCCAGTTAGCAATAACTAATCCCTGCAGAAATAAAGGGTGACATTTGTGTTTTGTAAAGTGCTAACCAAATTAACTGTGGCCTGGCGAGCCCCCATCTGTTTATCAGTTTTGCCGGGTGCAAGTGAACCCAAGATAAATGCCAGTTTTCCTTGGATAAATTTTACAGCCAGGTTGGCAGTGCCAAAGCACACAGGGGAAGTAAAAGCAGGGCTGTGTTTTCATTGACAGAAAAGTCAATTTTGCAGGATGGACTTAGGCAAGAGTCTCTAACTCCTCCTCTAGCTCCCAACCCAAGTTCTGTATGTGTATAATGGGGCTGTTTTCTCCTGCTGGGGAAGGAGCCAACTCAATGAGCTGAAAGTTCAATTCCGCAGGCTCTCTTTGAGAGCCGGCTGTCGGGATAACAAGGTTGGCAGAAGCGTGCCAGCTGTTAGAGGCGAGACACAAGACCCTCCGCCAACTCTCTGTCTGGTGGGAGGGGACCACAGCCTGGCTCAGACAGTAAGCTCCTGAACTTGGGGACCCTGGATAATCAAAGTGGTCCTTTTCCCCTTTGTTACCTGTGATTTTCTGATGCTCCCTGCACTCTGCCACACAGTCAAGGGCTGTCTTCAGTCCCAGCATCCTGGCATTTCTGTCTGTTTCGGCCACCAGGAAGCTTTTATTTATGAATTTATGTATTTGAGGAATGTTGCATTATAGTATTATATAGGTTCAGGGATGCATCATAGTAAATGAACATCTGTATATAATAGCTTAAGTTCACCTCAGATAGTCCGGTCTATCCTTCAATATATAATTGACCCTGTTACCCACTTTGCCTACTCCTTTCAACCTTCCTTCTAGTGATCTATAATCTGAATCTGTAGACTAAAAGTCTATATTTGTTTGATTTGGTTAATTTGTTTGTTAGGTTTCTCTATATACTAGTATGAGTGAAATCACTTGATATTTGTCTTTGTTTTTCTGACTTGTCTCACTAAGCATAATCCCTACTAGGTCTATCCATGTTGTTGCAAATGGAAAAATTTCATCTTTCTTTCTTAATAGTTAAGTAGTATTCCATTTGTGACTAGGCACTTAGATGTTGTTTCTAGCTCTTGCTTATAGTAAGCAATGCTGAAAAAAATGGAAGCATATATCTCTTTCAACTAGTGTTGTGTTTTTCATGTCAATAATCAGAAATCGGATAATGAGAGCAAATGAAATTTGCATTCTCAACTTTTTTGAGAAATTTCCATGCTGTTTTCCATAATAGTTTCACCAATTTACATTCCCACAACCAGTATACAAGGATTCCTTTTTCTCCAACTTTCTCCAACTCCACAACTTCACCAATATTTGTTGCTTACAATCTTTTGGATAATAGTCATTTTCATAGAAGTGAGGTGATATACCATTGTTTTCATCTGCAGTTCTCTAATGACAAGAGACATGAGACATCTTTTTATATGTCTGTTGGCCATATCTGTAGGCCATGTCTGTAAAGACCTGGTCATCTAGGTCCCTCTAAGAACCACTGAATGGCACTCTATTTCAGAACATTCTGTGGGATCCTTTATGGCTTCCTTTTACAGGTATTTTCCCAAAGACTTCTCTTAATAATCATCCATCTCAGAGGGACACTTATTGCCAAAGGTTGGTTTTGTGAAATGTCTATCTGAAAATGACTATTTTCCTCCAACACTCAATCCATTCATAACATCATAATGTCATGAGCAAGTGGACGTCTAGACTGAGCATGTCAAGTCAGAGGTAGGGAGCACTTCAGTCACTGACCCAATCTCTCTGAACAACCCACATTGTGTCCAGATGGGGGTCTTTATTTAAGTAAGTATTAAAAGACAAAATATGGGGGAAGAGGAATAGAATTGCAAAATCTAGGATTAGTTATATATTGCATTTATTACAGTTCATTAATTTTTGGTCAAAATGATCTTGATTGTTGCAGACAGAAGGGAAAAATAAAGTATTCCTGTATAGTTCTTGGAGAACATCTTGTCTACTTGGAAATTGTTTCTTGCCATTCAATAGGCTTTTTGAAAATTAAAAGTTTTTTGAGATGGAGTCTGGGGCACAAGATGGAGTCAGTTCAGTTACCTGAACATCTCTCTTCATCTGGTGCTTCCTCTCAGGAAAGTACCTTGGAAACCCTGAGCCCCCAGGTAAAAATCAGAAGAGGAGGTCACATAAAGAGAGAGCTGGAGGCTCAGGGACTCATGAATCTTCCATGAGCTCACGCCATCCCCAGCCACTCTCTGATTTTGTGGCATAAGAGACCCCAGGCAAAAAATGCCCCACTGAACCTGGTCAACTTGCACTCAAGCAATAGCAGTAAATGATTTGTGTGATTTTAAATTAAGTTCATGGTAGTTGTTACAAGGCAACAGATTACTTTGAGTGAATAAGATATTTAAAAACAGAGATATCCACATTCATGGTACTGATACCAACCTGATGAATATACATGATTTAGAAGGTAAAATTTATTCTAAAACTACCTAAACAAAACAAGCTCCAGTGATAGTTATGAGATCCCCCTCAAGAGTTCCCACTGAAGTTCAGCAAGCCTCCAAGGAGCAGGTGCCCAGTCTTGTCCATGCACCCTGATGACCTAACTCATCTGTCAGAAGAAATTCAGGAACCGAAATAACAGACCTAAGACTCCTTAGTACATGAAGTGGTGTGCCCACACACACAACACTTGCACTCTATTAGCAGGGAGACTGCTTTGTCTGTTTTACACTGAGTTCTCATATTTGGGGTTGTATAGTGTTCCAGCCTTATTGGAAATAACAGTTTCCAAATATAAGCAGAGGTTTTTGCCTTTAAGCATAGAAACATGTGTACTAAACACACTTAGTCCACTGGCTGTTGTAAGACAGCCATAGACAGCATGGTTTAAACAGCAGATATTTATGTCTCACAGTTAAACAGCCTGGAAATCTAAGACTAGGATCCCAACCTCTTTGGGTTCTGATAATATTCACGTCCTCTCTGTGTCCCTCAGATGGTGGAAAGGGAAAGTGATGGTATCTTTTCTTCTTATAAGAACAATAATCCTATCATGGGGATACCATCCTCATGACCACATTTAATTACCTCCCAGAGTTGCCATCACATTGTGGGTTAAGATTTTGCCCTATGGACTTTAGGGCAACACATACCAAAAATATAATTATATTTTTATTAAGGTGGTGCTGAGACATTATAAAAATTAATTCAGATTTGAAATACTAGGTTAAAAAAGCAGAATTGTGATTAAGTCTTTGGAATGCTTTCCACCCAAAATTGTTTTAAAGTTTTTTAATGTCTTGCAGCCTAGAAGTTTATGACTTTTCAATCATCTTGAAATGAGTTGTCCAGTCTGATCTCTAGAGACTAGTTGTGAAAGAGTTCATTTCTTGCTCCTATGTTTGTCACCCCATCAGACACTTACTAGTTTTCTGTATGTTTTTTTAAATTATTTTGTTCCTAGGTTCAGCATGGGAATACCTCAAATATTAAGAGTCCAAGAAATATTCCTGTATTTGTTTCCTGATGGTACAGCTGAGGGAAGAGGTGGGGAGGTCATAGGGCAAGACTTTTAGGTAAGACTTTTGAATCCAGCAGGGGTTCAGTGTTCAATGTTATGGTATGAATGTTCAATTCATACCATAACAGAGGGAAACCAAGACATGTGGACTAGAGAAAGACCCCAGAGCTGGTTCCTCCCCAAGTAGAGCTTGGTCTTGGACTCATGTCCAGTCCTTGTTCTGCTTTATGAGTCTCAGGGTAGCAGCAGTGACAGAGATAAATGTTTCTTCTCCATACTTATGACAGATTAGGTAAAGAACAAAAACTTGAAGTTATGTGGCTCACAGGGTGCGTTAAATGGCTCTTCCTTTGTGAACAGCATTCCTTGTTGTCTGTCCTATGTCAGCTTCTCATCTTTCACTGAAGACCTCACTTGCTCCCTAGCTCTCTATTTCTCATAGGTGGAGGTCATTCAGGTTGGGCAAAGTGTACACTGCCACATCGCTGAGTCAGGGTTTAGCTTACAAAGACTTGGCACCTCCAGTTCTGTCAGTCATTAGCCTGTGAATGCAGGTTTTAAGCCAATGGTTGACTTAAACACATTTCCTAAGTTCTCTAAACTTACAATGTTCCCATATCTCAAAGTTGACTCTGGATCTACCTCAGGACTTGAGTTTTGCTTTCTTATCATTATTTATTTATTTTTTATTTTAGAAAGGAATTATAGAATGTTTTTCTCTCATTGTTGTGTCCCTCATTAGATTTATGGACAGATTTGTAGTGTTAGCAAAATTGAGACTTCCTTTAGTGTTGTCAAAGAGGGTCAAACAGTCCAGGTGGTCTGTGCTTTTTATTTGCTTTCATTGAAAGCAGTTTGTAATCCTTAGAGATACAACTAACATTTACTATATAAAAGGAGAAAAGGTTATTCTTAGGTCTGTTTGAAAGTACACTGATTTTTCCTGTAAAACATACATAATTTGGGGGTGACTATGTAAAGGTTTACAAAGGTTATTATCTGTGTGTGTATGTGGTGTGCATGTATGTCTGTCTGCACATATGTAGATTTAAATGTTACTCTTTGAAGAACATATTTAAGATTTATTTATGCATATGCATGTGAAATGAAAACTTATAAATGTTGGTTATTTTCAGCTAATTTAAGAGTTCGTTTCAAGTAAATTCTGAGTCTTTTAAATGATAGACTCTCCCTTACTAATGCTCAAGCATCAACCTAGCATTTCATGTAGTAAACTGATGTCTCTTCCTTTGTCCCTGATATGGTGCATATTTTCTTCTCCCTGTAGTGTGTTTTCCCCTGCTTCAAAGATCAAGATTCTATTTGGTTGGATTATCATCATTTTTTCCTACTAACTTCAAAAGTAAACCCTTTGTCTGAGACATAAGCCCAATAAGAGGTTAATTGGTATCATATACTCAAAAAGAAGCAGAGTGCTGTGAAAGGGGTGGAGAAAGTAGGAGAGTAGGAGACTTAATGGGCAAGAGAAAGAGTGGTTTTCTACCTTATCGTCTAAGAAACCCAGTGTTGCCCAGTGACGGATGCATGACTGTGGGCAAGCTATTCAATCACTTTAAGCCTCATTTTACCTGTATTATACACTTGCATTTTAAATTATAGCTATTTCAAATGTTGTTGTGATTCAATTTTGTAATTATGTGAAAATTTAGTTTGATGTGTAATCTAGTGTCCATAGTATGTATAAGAAGTGTACCTGTTCAGCCTCCTTCACAGGAGGCTGCATGCATGATGGTAAGTGTGATGAATGTTGGCCCGCACATTTATGGAAAAGCATGCCAATATATGCACACAGGTGTATCCTGTTTGTGTACATTCACACATGTGTATATATGTGCATGCATGCCTTCCTGAATAAATGCATAAGATCAGGCAACACTGAAACTGTCAGGAATTTGAATCTGGGGAGCCCGTTAAATATTGAATAAAACAGAACTTTCATCACATCTGGCTTTGGTGTCAGGAAATCCATAACCTAGTTCAAAGAGATGTTAATTATGTGCAAAAGGCAATTCAATAAGATCTCTTGGTCTTTTGTATGAGGAAGTATGCTTGTAAGAGGAAGCAATTAGCTTGTACTTCTCTTATGACATTCATACATCTATTTAATCAACAAATATCTTTGGGGTACCTATCATGCTGGACACCAGGAAAATGTAGATAAGTCTTTTAAATATCTGGTTCACTGCACGTAGCACAACTTATACTGGAGTAACAGAGAGGTAGAACTAGCTGCCTCTAGCTGTTTTGAGCTAGCTGTTTAACTGCCCCTCCTTTGATAGGGCAATGCCCTCCCAGCAGAAAGGAAAGTGAGATTAGCTTTCTGACAGGTAGGGAAGCGTTCTGAAAAGGCTGTATTTAGGCTGAGATTTAAGGGATGACAAGGTCTCTTTCCTTAAGTGAAGAAATGCAAAAATGTAAGGCTTGAGAAAGTCAGGTGGCACTGAAAAAGAGATGCAGAGATTTGTGCTCCTGGTTTAGACAGAGGAGGCAAGTAGGGGTGAGGGGTTGAGGTGATGGGAGTCTTACTGGACTGGGTTCTCTTGGTAAGAAACTTAATCATTCTTCTGGAAGAGATAAAGAAAGGGTTCTCTGATGCTCCAAGAAGGAGCAGGCGATGCTAAGATGAGCTGTAGGTTTCAGAAAGAGAACCAGTGGTGGACGAGGATGAATTGGTATGGAGCATGAGGAAATGGAATCAGTGCACCATGTGAGTGAGGGTCTGAGCCCAAGGGAAGAGGAAGGAAGAGCACCTCTGAGGAAATTTTGAGACATAACTGTTAGTATTTGTCGACAAGGGAAAGAAATCATCCAAGCTACTCAAGTTTCAAATGCAGACAAGTTGTCAGTAGTAGCACAATTACTAAGGAAGGTCATGCAGGGTCAGATGGTGAGGACTTTGAACAAGGGTGAGGATCAGACATTTGACTTAGAGCCACATATAACATTCTGGTGGAAGCGCTCAACTTCCTAATATCGTCTCTATGAATTGTGTGCTAGAATAATTCAAGAACCAGTTAGAAAACCTAGGACTGAATTTTACTGACCATGAACTTGTGGAATAAGAACAGATTTTTTTGAAACATTCACTGAAAAATGACATTTGTGCACATGCACACAAGCACACACAGATGTACCTATATCTGTCTGTATCTGGCCCTTTGTTTCCCTTGACTATCTTCCTCCTTCCTATGTTGAGTTACGGGTATTTGTACAAATTTGTGTGCATGTTTGACTGTGTATGAGAATGTCTACACAGGTTTGCAGCCTACTGTACCCTGTCCTCTAGCTTTATCTTATAACTTATATGCCTCTGGTTTAGAAATTCATAATTTGAAGTTGAAGACCTATGAGTAAATTTTTTCCAAAATTCTCTCAGTGTAGCCATATTTTGTATGAGCATATTCATAACGTGTCTGAGGAGAAATTTTGAAGCTTTGTCAACTTTTTAAAGGAGAAGCTGGAAAGCAAAAGAATGTGAGCAAGTCAAAGAAGTAAAGAATTTTGGACACACCTTTAAGTCACTTTGTTCAATTCATCCCTCAATGAATAAGAGAAAAAAATATTCTCATTTGGTGTAGAGTTATTTGTTCAAGGACAGAAAACAATTATATTAACTAAAAATATCATTTCATTTGTTAATCCTGAGATACTTGGGATCCAGATAAAAATTTATTTCATATAGCATGCTGAACTTTTTTTTAAAGGAAAAGTGTAGGCAGGAATGAAGTTGAGTAAGCAGGCAGGCAGAGAGAGAGGAGGAAGAAGAATTTTATTTATTTTTATTTAGTTGTTCACACTGGGTGTTTCCCCCTCAAACTGAAACTTTAACTCATGAGTAAGTGACCTATGCTCCTTTGGGGGAGATTACATAGCTACTATGTCACCAGGGTGAACCAGCATGCTGAACTTTAATAGAATCAAAGACAACTAATTATTATTTCTGGCAGATTCTATGCTGCTTATGGTAAACTGTGGAAAGAACTCTACAGTGTTTAAAATAGACTCTATTTCAATGATCATCTTGACATACTCATATATTATATTTGTATCCATGATTTTTCTTCTTAGCGTTTGAGAAGCAGATCTTCAAAACTAAAGATTAAACATGTTCCTGGCAAAATTAATGACCTCATGTCAAGGGAACTTGGAGAACACAATAAAATTGTGTTTGACCTCTGTGTCAATGGGTTAGGGTCCTGGAAGGCATATCCCACTAGGTACAAAGTGTGGGGAGGATGTTGGGAAACCAACAGGAGGGTGCAGGAATCCAGGGCCATGCACAGTGGGGAGCTACTATAGACCTGGTAGGACAAGGGAAGACACAGTCATAAGAACCCTGAGCAGGTAATATCCACTGATAAGTACTACACCTTTATTTGAAAGTTGACCTGTGGTGACTCAGTGGGAAGCTGCAGAGATTGACTTCCTAGTCTCATTCTTCCTTCCATCCATTACTGGAGATTCATTGACTTAGCCCAGTTAGGAGCCAGAGGCATAAGGCAGTTGAGTTTGTCTACAAGGACCAGGCTCCTAACCAGAGTAGAGAAAAGATGGGTAGGTGTTGCTTTTGGAAGGTGAAAGGAAAATACTCAGCACTGGGCAGCTACTCGTATATCTAGCCCATAGACTTTCATTCGAGCTTCATAAATTGTATTCAGTCATTCGCCATCATGGACCTGCTGTCTGAGAACTGAGTTGCTGAATCCTTCAGGAAGCAGATGCCAACAGAAGTTGAAAAAGCAAGAGATTTATTGTGGTTAATGTCTATGAAAGGCTAAGAGGAGAAGATGCAGGAGGGCTTCAGTCATAGTGTGAGTCTGACTCCTGGGAAATGAGATGGCAGGGGAGGAGGGCTGAGGAGGAAGACAGCAGATGCAGAGCAGCTCTGATAAATTCTCTCAACCCACAAGGAGCTCTGGCATAAAGATGGCCCAGGGTGATCCTTTATTGGAAGGAAATGGCCAAGCCCTAGGCCACACCCAGAAGTGTGTCAGAACTGAAAAGCAAGAACAGACAGAAGGGAAAAAGAGCTATGGCTGTCAGCTAACCATTTTCCTCGAGCTGGTGTGTGTGTGTGGTGGGGTACTTTGTTGAAGGGGGTTCTTGGTAACCCATCTCTGTATCTTCCCCAGATATCATGAAGATCACCATGTCACTCAAGAGGAGGCTGTGATGCTACTGAAACCCTGGACAGGAAGAAAGGGGACACAGCTTTGAGGGTAGAGAGTCACAAAGAGAAGGAGAGGGCAATGATGGGGGATAAGTTTCCCCTTCTGGACTGGAATCCGGGGTAAGGTAAGGCATTAAGTGGAGAAAATCCCAAATCAGAAACCCTGCCTGAAGACATTCAGGCATGGCCCTGGGTTCACAAAGGGAGGCCGTGGTTGAGCGATGATGCACGATGGCCTGATTCGACAGAAATAAGACCTCAATTTGCCTCTGACACTTACCTGAATGTTGTGTGATATGGAAAGGATTCAGCAACCCTTCTTGCCTCATTGCCAGCATGGGGAGACTGGTGGTGCTGTCTGTTGGGCTGGTCAGGGAATCACTGAGGAGGGGACATACCCTCCATCCCAGGTCTCCATGGTAGACAAAATTGGCAGCTGAAGTAAAAACCCAATGAAACCATGAGCTTGAAGGGAGAAGGACGCAGCTTGCTTAACAAGTGACATGGACTGCAGGTCCATAGTCAAGGATACAAACTGGGGCCACAAGGACATGGGGTCACAGGCAACCCTCCTCTGCCAGGCACCCAAAGCCAAAGTCATCATAGTTACCATCATAGCCCTGAGAAGTGGCAAGACTGGAAACTGCCCTGGAAGGAGTGGAAAGTGGACTCAGTGGAATATTTACCTGAAATGGCATTATACTAAAGTGGAGGGTAACAAGCTGATCTTCGAGATGAGATTACGTTTTCTTGCTAGTATTGACTATCAATTTCCCAGAAGACCTGAGGAAAAAACTGTTGATGCAACCAAACTGTGTTAGATTAGATTCACTTTCATGTAAGAGGATCACCTTAGGTCTTAGCAGTGTCTCAATGCAGAAGTGGGAGTCTGCTTTGGGTGATATTTCAGGTTAGTGTTATAAGGTGAGGAACAACTGGGACTGAGCAGAGTTTATACCTTCTGACTTTAGATCAGAGATCCACCCAAAGAGGATCTCGAAGCAAATTTTTCCTTTTTAAAAATTAATTGTATTGAAGGAACATTGCACTATAACATTATATATAGATCATAGTAAATACACATTTGTATATAATACATTAAATTCACCGTTTCAGTTACTCCTTCACCATACAATTAATTCCCTTTACCCAGTTTCCCCTTCCACCTCTCCTTTCTCTTTCTTCAACCACTAATTTTCCTTTTTCTTTTTTTTAGACAAAAAGTTTATTGTTTTTTGAGTTAGTTTATTTTTTAAAGGTCTTTAGTTCATTTGCTTGTTTGTATCTCTATAAACCACATAAGAGTGATATCATATGATATCTTTCTCCTTCTGGCTTATTTCCTTTTTAATAGCTATGTAGTATTCCATTGTGTACATACCTCCTTTAGTCACTCATCTGTTGATGGGCACTTAAGTTATTTCCAGTTCATGGCTATAAAAATAAAACTGCAATATGATGAGTAAGATATTCATTTTGATAAATAATTTTAGTTGATTCAGTTTCTTTTCTGAGGATCTATTATTAATCAGGAAAGAAAGTTCTTCATATTTGTTTGGTCCTAATAGTTCTTTACATACTTGGGAAAGAATAAGGGGTACGCTTTTAAGGCACCCTTCTGGGAAACTATATGGGTTTCAATTCTCAAAAGGATGGAGCATTGTGAGAAAAATCACGTAAATTGGAAAAATAAAGACATAGTATATCTTTTTCCCTTAATGTTTTGAATAATTGATACATGACTATTAGTCAAAGTCTATACTTTACTTGGATTCCCTTAGTTTTTACCTAGAGTCCTTTACCTGATGCAGGATCCCATATAAGATCTTAAATTATATTCACTCCTATCTCCTAGACAATTCTTGTCCTCAAACTTTGCATGTTTTTGATGACTTTGACAATTTAGAGGAGAGCTCGTCAGCACGTTATGTATAATGTCTCTCTCAGGATTTGTCTACTAGCTTTCTTCTGATCCGACTGGGTTCCTGCTTTGGAGAAGAAGACCACAGAGGTAAAGTACCATTTCCGTCACATCATATCAAGGGTGCAAACTATCACTGTGACAACGCTTGATCATCTGCTTAAGCTTGACCACCTGCTCTCCCCCATCCCCACCTCCCCACTTTCCATACAGTATTATTTGGAAGACAGTCATTGTGAAGATCATGCTTCTCTTTGAGGGTGGAACATCCACAGAAGCTATTTGGGATTTTCTGCTTGAGAAAATTCAACCCTATTTATTGATTTGTTTTATTCTTTTTTAAAATCAATATAGACTCATGGGAATTTAGTTTTGTACTTTGAGTTATAACCTAAAACTATTTTACCTATTTTGTTGCTCAAATTGGTCTGGCTTTGGGAGTTCTTTCAGTTGACTCTTGTGTCCGTGTAACATTTCTCCATCATTGGGGGCTTCTCTTTTTAACTCATTTTCTTACTTCTAGATACTAGAAGTTGCACAAGACCCATCTTGTATATCCTCTGTCCTAGCCAGACTTAGCCATTTCTCCAGAGCAGCCTGGCTCCTTCTCTTGGAGAATGCTGTTGGAAACTGATACCTGGAAGTTGGAGTATTCATTGTACCTGGGGTATCAGTGCATCTTTCTTGTTTACATCTGAGCAGTTGATCTGGACCTGTCACCTATGAATCTGTTTCTATTCTTCCACAACAGTGTCACTTCAGATGCCACAGAAGTTAGCTGTGGAGAGAGAGACCTGAAAACTTTGGTCTCTCAGAAGGAAGACATTCCACAGGACAGGAACTCTTTGGTGCATTGCTGCTCCAAATTTAAAAATAGCCTCCATTTGGTCAAATGGAAAACCACAGAGGAGTGTTCACTTTTGCTGTGCTCATTCTGGGATTTGAATAAGGTAAATTTGAAATCCAGGAGACAAAGTCCCCATCTCAAAGTGACGGATCACTGTTCACAACGGTGTGATGAATGAGTCTATAAACCAAACATGTCAATACCTGATGGCCATGAGAAGGACAAGGCTTGTTACCTTCAGTGAGGTTAAACCCTTAAACCAGGCTCCATAGCTACAATTTGATCCAAAAACAAAGAAAGAAAGGTCAATGATTGAAGGCAATTATTTACCATCAAATTAAGATGTGACCAATTACTGACAATATTTTGCTTCTTCTGCAAAACTAAGATTAAAGTGGAAGAAAAAAAGAAAGACTAAGCTTTTAAAAATTCTTATTTCAATTTTCAATTCCCTGGTTGTCTCTTGGTTTTGTTAACTGAGATAGTTTCCATAACTGTTTGGAATCTAATAAGATGCATCATATATATATACATGTATTTCTTGTCTTTAAAGAAAGCAGCAAAATAACTTTATCAAAGAGAGCTAAATATGAGAGAGCCCGGAGAAATTAACCAAGTTTTTGTTATTCTATCTAAGGAATAAAACACTTGGATTAGAAGTTATTTCAAAATACTTTCCTGTTTTAGGATTCTGATTTCAGTAAATCTATGTAAGTGCTCACTTGAGTCTATTTTGAATAAATATCCTAATTGCTTGCAACAGCGCTGAACACAGAGGGAATCTAATGTCTCAGTTCTGAAACAGAAAGTGACTCGGGTCACATGGCAAGCTGTGTGAAGACCCTGTGGCCCATCAAACACTGAGCTTAATTTTTCAAATACACACAAAAATGCACAGCTCTGGACTTGTATCTGTCATGAGAGTTGTTTTGGCCCAAATGACTCTAAAAAATGGCTGTCAATTCCAGACGTTTCCAACTGGATAGGACAACAGCCACCACATGTCATACAATACACCACACACAATGTAAACATACCATTCACGTCCACAACTGAGATATTTATGGCATTTTCCATGGTTGCCATGTCAACCTATGGAGCAACCAGGTCGTTAAATCATGTTGTCAGCAGGCCAAGACAGTAACACTGCAAAAAAAATTCCAGTTGCTGACACGAAACATTACATTTATCACTTCAAGTCTTTTTTTTCCAGCTGCCTCTTGTTTTATGCTTTTCTCTACTTTTGAGCTGGTCTTTTAGGGCACAAGGAGAATATGAATGAGCTGCTTAAAATGCAATAGAAATCTCAGTCAATTCTTGATTTCTTTTATTTTCATAGAATTTATTTTCTTAAAATAATCGTCTTGAGGTCACATGCCAAGAGAAGAAAGATAAGTTGAGAGTTGGCATATTGTTATAACTGGATCATTTTTAACTTTCTGACTTGGATTTACTGTTTAATTTCTCTTCTGCATAAAATTGTTTTTGGCAAATCTCCTGGATTTCGAGAGGATTGACTGATTTCTTCTGAACTCAGTCTGAAAGCCTCCTGTTGAAATTCCTTTCTGGGATTATAGGGAGTGTTTAATCAATAGAAAGGGGATGGGTTCCACAATCAGAAACAACCAAGAGTACATTTTGGGGGCAATCCTGATTTCACATAATCATATTAATTTCAGAAAAGGTGATTCATTAAATGTATAACTACATGCAATTTAATATTTCTGTCTTATAAGACTTTCACATAAATGTACAAGTAGAAAAAGGGTTTCTGTCACACTGAGTGCTAGTAATATTACATGGAAAATAAAGTAACAGTGATATTTCTATGTAAATCATGACACAATTCTCAAACCAAGTACGCCTAACTAAAGCAAAAATGATGTAGAGTCTGTTCCGTAGTGCTACCCCCCTTCCCCCCCTTTATCCTGCCTCACATGCCTTGGGCCACCTCCAAGTACATCCAATATTGGGTGTGACTTGGGCACAAGTATATCCCACTTTGAATGGGACTTTGGTGCTCATGTACACACTGTTCTCTCTTAATTCTCCCTGGAGAACAAGCCCAAGATGGTATAGTCAGTGGTAGTTTTCAGAGGAGAACAAGCCTGGATATGGACCTTCTCTAACCAGTCATCAGAACAACCTCCACTCACTTCTCATCTCTGGATGACCCCAGCCCTGTAAAGGCAGGCAGTCCATGGATACTGTTCTGCAGAAGAGAGACTGGAGCAACCACATATGTGGAAAGGAGCCAGGTGATAAGGTTTATGGCATCCAGGCGATTGCCATTAAGTAGATATTGCAGAAAGATGAGAGCTTGGGAGAGAATTTGAGGATCTCTGCAACCCAGAAGTTCATGGTCCCTACAAGAGAGGCAGATCCTTACAGAGTAGACTTGGATAGAGGTAAAGCGTGGGGTGGGGTTGGGGATAATATGAGTCTAGGGAGGATCAGTGGGCTCTGACAATAGCATATGGAGGAGAAATGACCTCCGTGTTGAAGAGTCCTTGAACAAATGTCCAGAGGCAAGAAAAGGAGACAAGTTCCAGAAAGAAAAAGTAGATGGAATGCTTTCAGAGAAAGGTCAGGTCATGGAGAGCTCTGGGTACCTGGGTAAGGAGTATCCAGGAAGTTGTAGTCAGATCAGTGCTCTCAGTGATGTCTGATAGGAAAGAGGCTGAAATCACAAAGTCATTAGAATAATTGGATTTGGAATAATTTGGAAGACAGAGAAGATATAAAATGATGAACAAAAAATGGTGAGTTGAAATCTGAATGTGTCTGGGTGTGGCGAAAATTCCTCTCCCAGATATTTTGAAGGTAAAAAAAAAAAAGGTATATACTTAGAATTAATAAGAAAGGATTAATATATAGTGATGATAAAAGAATAAGATAAAAATAGGTATGAAAATTTGGTTGACTCTTATAAAGATGAGTTTGAATGAAAAGATTCAGGTACAAAAGAGTAAATATGGTATGATTCCTTTAATCATGATGCCAAAAATTAACCTAATCTGCTGACTAGAAGGTGTGCGCTCAGGTAGAGTACTGGTAGGTTTCAGCTGGGGCCATGGGCTGCTGGTGCTATTTCTTAATTTGGTGCGAGTGAGAGTGTGGACTTGGTTTGTGAATATTTCCCTGGGTGCCATGATTATGACAGGTTCACTTTTCTTTGTGTTAACTTCAGTCCAAGTTTTCTTAAAACAGTACATATTATTTTGAAGATTTTCACTTTTCAAGGGGGTTATCTAGAAGGTGGTCTTTAAAAGTTCAGCCCCGACACTAAATATAAATGAAGTGATAGGTGAGGTCATGTTTCCTAAATTCCAGGAAAATTTGGAACTATGATTCTGCAGATTAAGTTATTGCATATGAGGCCTGATATCTCCACCTGTCCTGCCCACCCTGCATTGGAAGAAGACGTGGACAGGAAGATCATAAATCATAGGACTGGAAACAATCTCTATTCCCAGTCACTGTCTCATCAATTTAAGGGAAGCTAAAGAATGATACTTGATAAGAGCAGGGTAGGGCAGGCTAACTCTTAGCATCTTCAGAATAAAATCAGTGAAGCCTTGGGTAGAAATACATCCCTCCTGCCTGCCCTGGTAGTTAGCTCCACCTTGGAGATTAGCAGAGAAACCACTAATGATTAACCAGCCTTGTAAGCACAATGGGAACCCGCAGACACAGACTTGGTGTCCAGAAGCTCAGAGCTTTAATACTCAGTTATGCCTCATGGTCAGACAAGAAAGCTTACAGCTATTAATATGCTTCGAAATCTGGATTCAATGTTAATTCTTATAGATTGGCATAATCTTTCCCAACTTCTTTCCACCTGTAGGAAAAGGAAACATTTGCGTTTGTCAGAAAAAACTCAGGAATTTCTTAACTAGGAGTTTCCATAAATACATTTAATAGATTCTTTACAGATGATTAACTCCTTGAAAAGGGAGCCATGACAAAGCATGAAGATAATGTTGGAATAACAGTACAAATTATAAGTACCCAGGAAAGAGATGGCACAGATTCAAACATACTCTTGTTATTCACAGTACTTCACCAGCATGTAAGTGTTCCTATGAAAATTGTAGATTACAATCTGATGCTTCCAGCTTCTCATCAGAACTGGTTTAAGCTATGTATTTACTTATTTATCTTGCAAAAGGTCTGCTGTATTTATGTAGAATGTGATGTATTTCAAGTTGTCCCGCAGATATGAACAGACTTAAGATCTCTTCCCCTCCCCCTGCTTTCCACTTCTGGGTTTTCTTCTTTCAGAATATGTTGCTGAACACCTTCTGGGGGCCAGGGTCTCATTTGGAAGTTGGAGATATATGATGATAAGTCAGGTCTGAGCCAGGAAGACTACAACAGACATTCTTGTCACTGTGACCTGGTAGAGACTCAGTCCCTCTGGTATTGGTTATTGTAAATTCCTCCTAAGGCTCCCACCTCCAGACAATTGCAACCAGCCCTTCTGTGACACCTGTTAGGGAACTTCCTTTAAGAGGGAATCCATCATTGTATACTTTCTGATCTCTTGTTTTCTTTCTGACCTCCACTCTAGAAAATGATAAGCAAAAACAATACAAATGCAAATGACACCCACCTCCCCAAATAAGAAAAAAGAAAACAAAGTCTTTAATGAGATCAAAGGAATCCTTGGTATAAGAGAGACAGTCCTAGTCCTTCCAAATCTGACCTAGTCATGTCCTCTCTACACTCCTACACCTCTCTCTGACAACATCATTTCCCCATTTTGCTTTTATTTAAGGAGTATCTTTTGTTGGAAATGCCTCTTCCTCAATTTCTGCCTATAAAAATCTACCCATTTTTCAAACCTCAAATTCAAAAGCTACCTTCTCCAAGAAATCCGTAGATCATGGTGCACTGCCGGCATCTCCTCTCAAATTCATGTTCAGTGACATTGTGTAAGTCACTGAAATCAGCCCTAAGGTAGATATTTACACTGGGAAATTGACCAATGCTATAAATCAGAGCTTTATTCTTGTACTACCTAGATCTGAGAACATTTTGGAGAAAATGTTAATACAGCAGATTAAATGTAAAATTCTGCTGTTTGTAAGTACTATATTGTGAAAGCACATACATTTGAAGAAATAGTCTTCCAGTCTTTGAAATTACTCTCCAGTTCAGTCATTATGCATGCTACTGACCAACAGCTGAAGTTCCAACATGTTAGCAAGGTTTCTCTTTCATTTTACTAGTCAGCATCAACAAAAATATCAACCACCATTCCTTCATGTTGGAACTACACTCATTGATTAATGAGGGGAACAACTTCTATGTTGAATCTGATTAAAATCAATAACTGATTTATAGTTTGATTTTCAAAAACCACAGTTGAATCACAATTGGTTGGTTATCCTAACAGCAAAATTCAACAAGAACATTCAGTCAGAACCAGTTGACCACATGGAATTTACAATGAAGAGTATTTTGCTCACACACACACAAGCATGCACACACACAGTCATACACACACATGTGCATGCACACACACTTTTGTCCAGAGTCAGATGTTAGATCACTACCTGTGTGCAAATGCTCCTAAGCAGGAATCAGTGGAGGTTGCTCCCTGCCCACAATATGGTTTCTCTTAGGGTTCTTGTAAAGGAGGGTAAAGCATGTGATATTTTTAGTGCCCCAGTCCTGACACCCAACAATAACAGTGATAAGTGCCACAACAATAAAGATGACACTGTTGAACACTTCTTGTGATACAGACATATTCTGAATGCTCTACTTGTTTACTCTTTATGGCAATCCTACTCACTCAGTGGGTTCTGTGTTACTCCCATTTCACAGATGAAGATATATATTCAGAATCCCACAGTTGGAACTCAGCAAGCTCTGATTAAAGAGTGAGATAACATTTAAACATAGGTTTCAGATGGGACTCCTTTGTCTCTTTTCCCCTCTTGCAGCTGTTCTCTGTTCTTCCAGACTCTCTGATGGTCCCTTCTCGCTTCAGCTTCAGCCACCTGAAAGAAACAGGGTGGGGTGGGGGGAGGAAACATCAAACAAAATTCTTTTTTGTTTTTCTTTCTTTGCTGTTCCCTTTGAGGTTTTATTGACTCTTGAAAATATTTTTTGATTTAACTTCAAACTTATAGAAGTGTTTCAATAATAGCTTAAAAAAATGCCATACACCCTCTATTCAGGTTACACATGTGTTTCTCTTTTGTCCAGTGGGTTTTGTCATCCAATCTCTTTCTCTTTCCTGCACAGATTGAATGCCAAACGCAGGCTGCTGCTTTCAAATGTCCAGGTCAAGATCATCACTGCAAGAGCCACTACAATGCTTCTTCCTTCCTTTCCCCTGTATACTGTGAATGAACAGAGTAGCATCTTCTTTTTCCATTTACAACACCCCTGTCATTTGTTCATAGCACAGCACCATGAGTCAGTCACAAATTGTAACAGCTTGCATAAGTGCCACCCTGTTTCCTGAGATATTTCATGGAACACACCTTCGACAGGTGTGTGCTGTGCTGTGCAAAATCCTTCAGTCAGAATGTTATTCAAAATCCAGCAACTCAAGAATTTCAAAAGATAAATTGGGGAATAATGCATGTATTTAATAACCTCCCTGATGAGGTCTAGGGGAGCAATCCATAACCAAACACAAGTACTTCTGTAGCAGTTGCCTGCAGAATAAGCAGAGACTTTACATAGTCATAGTCCTATTTGTGTCAATTTTTAACCACCACAAATGGAAGTTTGGATGTCAAAAGTTTAGTGCTCAGAACTTTCTGCTTTTGGAAATTCACATGGTATATATATATATATATATATATATTTATATATATATATATATATATATAGAGAGAGAGAGAGAGAGATAATATATAGATATATGTATATATACATATATAGACACTACTGTACTTTTTGATCAGGTAAGTTATAAGTGTTAGATATATATTTTAGAGATTGATTGACTGTAGCTCTATTTCATGGAAAAGTTAAGAAAGAAATCTATTTTGCTTTAATTAGCAATATTAAAAGTATAACAATTGTACTTAAAATAGCAGGATGAACCTACTAAATATCCCCCCTTACACACACACTAGAGTAGAATGTAGGTCTTATAGATAAGTAAAGATTAATGTTTTCTTTCTTTTTTTTCAATTGTTAGATTTTTTTCCTTTGCTTTCATTTTTAATAAAATAGAACCTACTTGTCAGATGTGATTCTAAAAAGAAAAGAAACATAGTAGTAAGCTTATTGCATTTTCCTTTTTACCTTCACTATACAATTAATCCCATTTACTCCATTTGATCCCATCCTTCCCCTCTCCCATCTCATCCTGCACCCACTGATTTGTTGTTGGCTTTCTTTTTTTTTTTTTTTCTTGGCTAAAAGTCTATTGCTGTTTGATTTAGTTAATTTTTAAAAGTCTTTTTGTGTTTAGTTTATTTGTTCGCTTGATATCTTTATGCACCACATATGAATAATACCATATGATGTCTGTCTTTCTCCTTCTGACTTCCCTCTATGTCAATCCATGTTGCCACGAGTGTCAGGCTTTTACTTTTTTGATAGTTGCCAATATTGCATTATGTATATAAGCCACATCTTTATTCAATTATTTATAGGTGGGCATTTAGGTTGTTTCCAGTTCTTGGCTATTATAAAAAATGCTGTAATGAGCATGGGGTTGCATATGTCTTTGTAAGTATATAAGGAAACCATAAAACCCACAAAAGGAAAAACCTGAAAATCCTATTTAAAATAGGCATGTGTTCTTAATAGACACTTCTCTAAAGAAGACACACAAAGACAAATAGGCACAAGAAAAGGTGTTCAACTTCTCTCTGTTATTAGGTAAATACAAATCAAAACAATGAAGAGCTGTCATCTCACACCTGTGAGAATGGCTATTATCCAAAAGAAAGGAAACGATAAGTGCTAGAGAGGATGTGGAGAAAAGGGAGCTCCTATACCCTTGGTGGGAATGTAAAGTAGTGCAACCATTATAGAAAGTAGTACGGATATTCCTCAAAATAATTGAGTCTGAAAATCCCAAAAGATCCAGTTATTCCTCTACTAGATGTTTACCTTAAAATCGCAAGACTAAATTTTTCTTTCTCAGCATAGGGTTTCTTTGAACTTATAGGGAATTAAAGACTTATAGGGAATTAAAGAAAGTATTGGACTTTCAAAATAACAAAGACATTATTGGCATTGGGACCACCTGACTGGTAATACATTTCTGATTAGAGAATAGGTAACTCTGTGTATCTGATCATAGTCTTTACAGCAAATTAGCTTGTATAGTAGTACAAAATATCTATTCTATAACAGCACACTGGTTATCACTTAAAATTACCAGCTTTCCAAGTACATCTCACATTTACTTATGTTTCCTACATTTACTAAAGAGAAGGGATGAATAGTCTGCATATAGCAATCTCCACTCAGATTTCTTTTCTTTGAAACTTTCATTGTGCTGTTCTTTAGTTTTTAATCTGATTCCCTTTAACATGCTTTTGGATACTATCTCAAAATCTTCTTAAATGACTTCATGCATGTTATTCATTTGCTACGTCTACTAGAACTTTTGTTTCTTATGATCAGAGTTAGTATTAAACAAATATTTGAGTCTGGCTGAAGTTGATTTAAAGAAAAAATTCTAAGTTTGATGAAGACATACCTTAATACTTATCCCACATATGTAAACATTTTGTGATTCATTGCTTATAACATATGATTTATTCTCAGTATCTGCTTACTGAGGTTGATCAAGATTGTGCCCATTTTCGGGATCAAGATATGCATGTTTACACAAATTGCCAGTCATCAGTCAAATCATAGTGCAACAGTCGGTGATCGTATGTTTTAGAGGTTCAAAAGGGAGTAATCAATTGCACAGTACATGGCAGATGAGGTTTGAGATCTGATTCACTGGGCTGAGTTCAGGAATTGCAGGTTTTCCAAAAGATCACTCATTTCTCAATGAAGACAATAAGCCCTCTCTTTTGGAGAACATGTCTCTGGATTGATGCTGCCTTTAAAACGTGAGGCAGAAGCTCAATGCGGTGAGCACATCGTGGAATTGGAAGTGTCCACAGCCCAGCTGTCAGTGCCAGATGCAGTAAGAGAGGCTACATGCTGTGGCCTTGCTTATTTGTTTGGAAGGATGTGCTGCATCCTCTGAGCAAAGTGGTGGTATCTGCAGCTGCCTGTCTGCTACCAGACAGTGGTCTGTGTGAATTATGAATGGAAAGTTCTGTGACCTCCAGTAACAATAGAGGAAACTTCCAGATGTGTGGGACACCTGGCAGGCAGGCTGTAGAGAAGAGGTGAGACAGCTGTGCCAGGCTGCAGTGACTGAAGGTCTGGGGAGCAAATGCCAAAATGGGTCCCCAGAATGGCCCATTCCATGAACTAACTCGGAGGAGGTGAGGCCAAGTGGGGGCATGAAGGAAGTGCAAACTAAATCATTATATTCTTAAAACATTGCTTCTCAGCTCCAACAGAAAATTACATTTAAATGTCATGCCTTCGTGCCATCAAAAGAGGCCAACTGAAAGAAATATGCACTTCAAGGCTGTAAATCTGAAACTTCCTAATCCCTGAAAGTCCACACTAGACTTCTTGCCACCATGGAAACAACAAAGCATTCAGCCAATTGATTGGCCTCCAATGAATTTTAGATAAGACAGCTTGGAAGGCAATGGATGTGATTTTAATGCAGAAGAAAGCGCTGGAAGGGAGGTCCACTTGGTTCATATTTGAATAAAGCAAACAAGGCAGACGAAAGGCTGACAGCTGTAAATGACATTGTCAGTACAAAAATTATCAGCCAGTTTACAATCTGTTTGCTTATGTTGAACAAACAGACTGTGTGTGGCAGAAATACTTGCAGGCTTCAGAAAAGCTCTCTGCTCTCCTGCAGCCAGGCCGCAATTAGATGGCCATTTGACAGCCACACTGAAAAGGACACTGTGGCCCCCGCCTGCCTGCCCCCAGCCCCTTGCTCTTTGCTTTCTCTTTTCCTTTCTTTCTTTTTCTTCCTTGTCTTCTTCATAAGACAAGCACTGAAGTTGGGCAGAGACACTCGTCTTGTATCGATGGTGTGAATGATGTTAGTTCTATTGCTGGATCAGGCCGTTGACTGATTGTCTGACATTCCAAGTGGGGGATCTTCAGTAACCTAGCAAGGCTCAGCGCCAACAGTCTTCATTTTTTATTCCTTCCAGGAAGCAAAAGCCTGGAGCCCCCAAAAGAATGCCACTTTTTTTCTTTTTTGTGCAGCCTGTCTCGGAGTTCCTTTGCTTTGAACTTGCTACCGTTGCATTCAGGGCCAAAACAAAACAGAAGGAGATCTCCTCAGTAAGCATCAGCCCTGTCCTTTTTGAGCAAGGCCTACAGCCTGAGTTTCTGGAGAGATGTTAGTTTCAGTTAAGGATGTCAGAGGGCTCTAAGTCCTCTTGGTGTTTGGGTCTGAGTCATTAGCCCTGCCCCCAGTCCCACAGGAATGAGTTGTGTGGTCTCATTGCTTAATCCCCTGTGTGTTCTGCAAACTCATAACACAGAAATAGTTCCCTTTGTTCAGAAAGAATGGAAAGCAAACACAGGTACTAATTTTATCCCTCACGTTTGGGGAGGCTCACCCTTGTTTAGCCGCATCAGAGAGATTTAAACCTCTGGTGGTGGCTTTTCATGGGCCCCGGGGCTATTTGAATATCCATGGCTTCTTTGAGAATTCCTGCTCACCTTGGACCAGTGACACACTCTGCTGACCCAGACCCATACACCTGAACAGAGTTGCTCTCTGGAAACAGAAAAAAATCTCCTAGGACGATAGACAGCACTTGCCTCCAAACATCATGGTTTTCATTTCACTGCCCGTTTTGTGTATGTCATTTTATCATGTCTTTCTTAGAAGTGTTAGCGAAGAAATACTCATTTTGCGATGAAGGACAAGTCTTTCCTTTTATGTTTTCTTTTCTTTTTTCCTTTTTTAATATAAAAAATCAGTTTAGAGTTACTTGGCTTATTTGACCACACATACACACACACACACACACACACACACACACACACACACAATATGATGTTAGGTGAGTGTGGTGTGTTTGTAGCAGATAAGGAGGGGCAGGGCTGACACACACAGAGCTGGAAGACACTGGTAATTACTGTTAAGCAGCGAAGCATCAAAACACCTCTTGTATGGGAAGTTCATCCAATTATCACTAACCTAGAGAGGAGAGTTCTGTTGCCTGTGCTTTTCATTTTAATCTAAATTGCTGTTTCTTTTTTTCTGATATGGCCATTGGTCATAGAGAGTTGACCATCATTAAAACTGTTTGATTTGGAACCCTGCAGTGTTTGACTAAGAGGGTAAATGCAAATTTGATGAAAGAATAAGGATGAATTTACATATCAGCCTCAGCTCACATGGAGAGAGTAAACATTCTGTTTATCTCAAGTGTCACTTTATGATTTGAGTAGAATATAAAACTGACCTTGGCTCAGTCATTGCAAAAAGCCTACGTGAAATATTCGATTGTCTAAATACAATTTACTCAAGTAGAACTTTTGGGCCAACCGCATGGAACTCAGCAAACAAGGCTGGAGGGAGCAGGACTGAGAAATAATTTTTGCTCTGATAAACTCCAAAATGAAATTCTGGAAGGTGGGGTGGGTGAATCAGAAAGACTGAAAATGTTCTCCCTTACAACAGTCAGTTGTGCGATTGCAGTGGATGCAAGTATCTTATTTAGTGAGTTGTTTTAGTCTCTATCTGAAAATGAAAAAATACAAACTCTGAAAAAAGCAGCAATAACACTTGAATGTGGGGTGTGTTTTCACCAAATCTTCCTTTTTTCTGTTTGGGGACAAGAGTAAGATCATTATTTGTTTGGTTTCTAGAAACTATAATTGATTCAAGGAACTTCAATACTCCATAGGTAGTTTACACTGCAGGAAGATAATTCCTTCTCACTGTTTGAATCAACCACGTTAGCATTTTCCATAACATTTTTAATTAGTTTTTTTTCCTCAAGTTAAATCAACATTCATCAGCCTGCATAGGAACATCAGAGTTTTGCTCATAACGAAGGCTTTGGAGTACGCAGAAGAATACTTGAAGACAATTGCAGTCCTTTGTATTGATATTTTATCTCTACTTTTCAACACCTAAAAGTTTACTGTAGAAAATGAAAGAGAAAAAGTATGATTAAGTTCCCTATGGAGGAAAGAAGATGGCATAATTTATAGTAGATTTAAAAAGTGAGCTATTCTGGAAGTTTGTCCACTGTAGAGCAGAAAATTAAATTAAAAGAAATATGAAAAGTAGCTGGCATACATGCACACATATATATGTATGTACGTATTATATATAGCTTTTGCCAGAAAGTCAAGGAATATTCTTATAGCACGTATTTATACATAATACCCACAAAATAATTATGCCTTAAATAAATAATGTGTTCACAAAGATTAATACAAAGCTTGAATGGAAGGCCCATGGAAACTTCATATCTGAGCACATTTGCCTCTTCCTTATAATTAACACTGCCACATTCAACAGTCTCTCTGTCAGAGTGCAACTGAGACTTTCAAGCTAAATAGGTGGCAGTTTTGAGCAGCTAATATGAATAACGAGAATGTGCCACATTACCGTCAAACTATTAATAGATTTTTCAAAAATGATGTTTGAAAGGAGAAAGACACTGTGCATCCGAAAGGAAACAGAAGAAAAGTAAAACACAACAAAAAACAAAGCAAGCCTATGTGTGTGAGGAGTGGTAGTACATATTTGAGGAATAAGACTGTCCTGTGTTCACACATGAACAAACCTGGAGGATTGCACACAACTCTGCATGCTCTTGAAGTGGATGTAAAACACTGAAAATAACAATACTTAGGACTGTTATGTAACAAAGATAAACAGAATCCCGAGAGCTCCAGGGGACAAAAGAAGGGCGCATGGACTTTCAGAGACCATTCTTCAACTCAAACTGTTCCCACTCCACAAAGGACTTGGGTCAGAATCAAAGCCAAACTCAAACATGATATTATTTGTGGATTGTCTCTGATGTGCAGGCATGGTGGACTGCGATGAAATCGCCTTATGGAACTCATCTAGAAGGAGCAGGGCAACTCTATGCAGTATACACACACCCAATAACATTCTTCATTGCATGAATAATAATAAATCTGCAATGTAAATTAGAGTTAGTTTACCTCTGAGACATGGAGAATGCATTCAGAGGGTGCTGTTCAAGCCTAGACACCGTGATTCACATGGAGCATAGTCAGGACTTGGAAGAAACTACCAGCGTATAAGATAGAGGGTTTGAATGAAGCATGAAACTTCCACCCAGGCAGGAGCAGATGGGGTGTATGAAAGATGATATGTCACTTCACTGTGTTCTTTCCATGGGCAGCACCTCATTTAATCCTTACAGCCCTAAGAGGGAAAGGATAAGTGTTTATGCTATGTCCCCTCTTATAGACAAGGAAACTAAGGTTGGAAAAATTAATGAATTTATCTCAGGTCTGTTACTAAAAATAGCAAAATTACTCAGCTGTATATATATATATATATATATGTGTATGTGTATATATATATATACATTCTATCTTATGACATTAACCATTACTCAGTTTTTCTTTCCTGTTTTGAATAGTTCCAAGTTTATAAAATTTACTAATAAATATGAGTATCAAGAGGCAGGAAGTTCATTTTCTGTATTCAATGAAGAATAGAAATGCTTTTTAGAAATAATGTGTTCTAACTCAGCGGAGATATTCGCACAGTTGGAAACAGGCATGGTCTGAAGTTTTTTGATCAAGTGACCTTTATGTGTTATTTCACTCTGATGAGGTGTCCATGGGTCCTATGAACAGACCTGGAGCCCCAGTGTATGGTGGTGTAGTTTGGGCACTGCACAAGCCTGGGGAGAGGGGAAGCATGGATTTGAATATTTATTATGGTAGTTTTCCTGAACACATTAGTGCAGAATTTTAAGGAAGAGCAGTTATTCCACATGTGCCCCTAAGTTACCTCTTGGGTCATTAGAAATGCTGATTATATCTGATTTGGAAAGGTATTTATAGGAAGAGGGATGGCTAATCATAAGATAAAGACAGGAAGACATGTTAAAGGATTATGGTGATTCTTTTCATGATAGAAGGAGAGGAAAAAAGTGATGGGAATGAGAAAATGGTGGGGTTTTGAAAACTGTTTTAAATGTGTACCCATTCAGGAGAGAAAAAGCTAGAGATCTAAATGTAGGATTCACACATGAAAAGATTGAAGAAACTAAGAGAAGGAAAATGTTTATATGAGAAAGAACACAGAATAAGAAAAGACAAGCATTGCAATGTAACACTGGCAGTACAAGGATTTCAGTAGCTAGTGAAGCAATAGGAGGTTTCCGCATCTAGCAGATAAATCTCAGGGTGTATATGTATGTATGTGTGAGCGCTGGGGAGGTGGGTGTGTTCAGAGAAGAGTAGGTGGAGTATGGATAGCTGATGGTAGAAAGGAAAACAAATGGAGCTCTGGTTTAAAAGGAAAGTTTATTTTGGGTGGAAGGATTTGGGAGACACATTGATATACCACATGAAAAATTCTTTGTTGACAGGAATCATATTGTACTAATTCTTATGACAGCTAATGCAAAATTGGGGCTGAACACTGAATGATTGTGTCCATTTCTTAGTACAGAAACTTTGGGACACGATCACTCAGTTGATATTAATATAATAAGACATCATGTTTTGGGGAAAACAATTTACATTTTGGGTCTTACATGGCTTGGAAAGATAATCCTGCTCTTGCAGCATGAAAAAAAGAATAAAGTTTACAAGTGACTCATAAGGTGTGGAAGCAGATGGTTTTGTGATCCAGCTCTGTTCTCAGTGAGTCCTGACTTCACATCTCTCTCAAAGGCTCCTCGTGGCAGAGAAATGTGACAGTCTGGGCACAGACACAGTAGGCCAAGGCGTACCTCCCACACCTCCCTCTCTTCTTCCTGCTGTCTTTGAAGCACCTGGGAAGCTGTGCTGAAATCCCTGGTCATGCATCAGAACTTTCAAACTGACTCAGGGCAGAGTTTAAAAAAAACACCGGGAACTATGCTACCAATTCATCACTTTTATTAAACCCTTAGAAGTAGGCATTTTACAAAACAAAAAACATGGCATGTTTGTTAGGGGCAAAAAGCATGATGTTAAAGCATGCTAGAACATGACTTTTTTTTTAAAAGCATGACAACTTTAATCTGCTATTACACTCATCATTAATCTCATTATTGCTCAAATTCATTATTACTCTCAAGTTTCTAAAATACTACATGTTTATTAAAATCAACAATGGTGGGATTATGAATGATTTTCATTAGCTTTTTTTGCAATTCTCAGCACTTAAAAGGAGCTATCATTTTTGTATTTTCTTTACATATATGCATAAATTATTATTTTTATATAATTAAATCCAGCACTCATTGTATTGGATGGATGAATGAATGAATGCCTATCCTCTTTGTTTTTTTTTTTTTCTTTCAGACACACACTACAAACTGGTCCCATAGATAAATGTTATAAACCATCATATTATTCTGATCCCATGTATATTTATCGTGATTTGTTTAGAATTTTATCTTACTGCTGAATACCTAGATTGCCTCCTTTTTATTTTTCCAAATGATAATTAATGCTACAGTGAACTTCTTTCCCTAACCTTGTTATTATCATTAGAATAATCTGGTATCTTAGCATGGTATCTTTTATTTCATAGAGAAAAATAAATTAGTGACTTAAAACAACACAAATTCGTTTTCCTGCAGTTCTAGAGGCTAGGCCTAATACCAGTGTCAGTAGGGCTGCCTTCAGTCTGGAGAATTTTTGTACCTGGTCCAGTTTCTAGAGACTGTCCGCATTCCCTGGCTCATTGCTCCTTCTTCCATCTGCCAATCTCTGTTTTCCACCCTCACATCTTCTTTGAGTCTAACTCTCCTGCCTCCCTCTGAGATATATACCCATCTGGCTAATATAGAACAATACTGAAAAAATTTTTAAGATTCTTTTAAGTGTTGCACAGTTTTCCCTTGACATAGTTACTCCAATTCACATTTTATTAAGTTGACATAATTGTTCATTTTGTTTCACCTTTTTTGTCATATTCATTAAAGAGAAAAGGGCCAGTTTTATAAGATAAATGTTGAACATCTGCATGCATATGATAAATTGTTGAAATTTTATTATAAATGAGGCAAAAAGTATTTTATGAATCTTTCATGTATTTCCCCCTCATTTCTCTTTCTTGTCTAGTGAGTTTCTTGTTCATATCTTTTGTCATTTTTTATTAATCTATTGATATGTTTGTCTTTTTAAATGTTTAAGATCTAGTAAACTTATTCATCTTATATCTGTCATGTATATGTGTTCTCTTGTGTATGGGTGTGTGAATTTTGAAAATTGGTATTTCATGTAATGAAATGCAATACTTATATACTTGGTGGCTTCTTTGTTTGCAGTAATACTTATATAACATTTTCCTGTCCTGAAATGATTAGTCCTTTTATCCACCTACTTTTATTCTAATTTTCTCATTGACAATATCCATCTTTTGACTTTTCAGAAATCAAATTCATCTTGAATAAGTATGAGTGTATGTATGATATTGTATCAAGTTCTAATTTTAATTTTTTTCTAAAGATATAATAGTCTCATGCTGAGCTTTAATACATGTTGATTCCTCTCGATTTCTATTCTGTTCCATTAACTTACTATATTGATATTAACGATTTATAATGATTTATCATGTGACCTGGCATCAAGGTCTTAGAACCAAGCATTAAAGACTGTGTTCTAAAGTAGGTATTGCCACTAGCATGAGGAGCCATAAAGAGACCCCTAAAATTTTGAATGTGTTTATTTATTTCAAAATATATATTCTGCGTGCCTAAAACACATGCCTAAAACTGGGTTCATAGCACTGTGCTGCCAATCTCATAATTTTCCTAGAATCGAATGAGTGAAATTATATCAAATTACTCCAAATTCCATATCAAATGTTGTTAATGAAACGATTTTTCCTTCTATGGCAGAGTAAGCCAAAACCTCAGAATATGTAAACTTCTTTTTTCAGAAAAGTAAGTATCCTTGATTTGAAAAAGAGAAGGTGGAGTTGTAAGCTTATTTTTCAACAATTTTTCACTTATATTGACTAATAATTTACAAGAATCATCATTGTTATAACTTGTCATGTAGTGACAGAGCCTATTTCCTTTAAAAAAATATTGAAGTAACATCGCTTTACAACATGATAGAAGTTTCAGTTAGTATCATCATAAATAAACATCTATATATACTTCAATAAGTTCACCACTGAAAGTCCTGTTTTGTCCTTCACCATATAGTTGATCCCTCTTCCAAATTGGCCCACCCGCTTCCATCTTCTCTTCTGATAACCACTAATTTGGTCATATAGATTAAAAAGTTGTCTTTTCTTTTATTCACTTCATCTATTGTTTAGTTTCTCTATGCACAGCTTATGAGTGAAATCATGGTGTTTGCATCTCCATCTGACTTATTTCACTAAATACAATACCTGCTAGGTCCATCCATGTTATTGCAAATAGGACTTGCTTCTTACAGAAAAACAACCTGAAGCACATCTAGTTATTTTTGCTCTCAGGAGGAGAAGTTAATTTCAAGACGGATCATACTGAAGGCAAGCAAGGCATTTAGCATTCTCATTAAAGTGAGATTTACCTAACACTAACTTTATAGTTACTAGCTCCTGAGCTAAGAGGAAAGGCTATGTCTTCCAGAGCCACTTTCTAGGTAGTAGTTGTTGTCTAAGGATTATTTTCCCTGTGCTCAACAGCCCCACTGGACAGGCAGGAAAAGACTCCCAAGAGTAGCGTGTGCTGGACACTGGGTTGGACTCAGGAAACTTCAAGATCAGAACTCATTCTCCTTTCATGCCTGTGTGCCTTGACTGTTTGAAAACAGGGGTATTGGTCACTGTTTTTTTAAACACTAACCTCCTATGCCCTGGTCACAGTGTCCAATTTCCCAATTACCACTGGCCAGGGACAGGGAATCACATCAGGTGTAAAGAAAACTGGCTGGAATGGACACAAGGTAGCAGACTCTGAAGGGGGAGCTTGAGCTATGTGAGGGTAGAGGTGGTGCTGTTTTGGGCCCAACCATCCAAAACCATTCACAAGCACCAGGAGAATGAAGAATGTGGATGGAAAGAATGAATGGATAGAACTGAGTAGATGGGAAAGCACGCAGGTGGTCTGCAATGGGGTTCTGGGGAAGTCTGAAAAGATGTTTACCCTTCCAAGAAGTATTGGAATCTTCTTTCTCACTCTCACATATAAAGCCTTCCATCCCACCCACGATAAAAGAGGTTGGAACTCCTTCCTCACGCATATCTCCAGCTGAGCTTATTTGTCCTTGCAAACTACTCCCCTCCTTGTTTATTCTGCCAGCAGGATATGCGCCTGAGAGGCAGCACTTCAAGGGTAGCACCTCCTCTCCAGGGGCGTGCTGACCTGTAGACCCCTCATCCCCACGCCCAACACCAGTGAACTACTCCCTTACCCAGGATGGGGTTTCTACCACCTGAGCTGGAGCCATTGTCTCTCCTTCTCATCTAGGCGGATATGTTCCATTTAGACAGGTGGCTGAGCTTCCTACCCACGGACACTAGTTTTCTTTCTCTGCTTAGAAGTCTGCCTTCCCTGAAGCTGGCCTCAGGCCAGGATGGGGCTCAGGTCAGAGTGAGGCAGAGGCTGAGAAGAGTTCATTCATTGGAACTGCCTTCTGATGGAGTAGGATTACCCTGCCTTCCTTGGTCAAGAAATGGAAGCTAGAAAAGTATGGGTAGATACACTGATCAAACATCACCAAGACCAGCCCAGACCTCTTGTGCCAGGCAGAGAGCCCTTGAGCAAGGGAAGTTGAGGCCTGCTACAGCACATACTGGTGTCTGCCCCAACTGCCCTGGGTTAGATGGGTCCCTGATCCACCTGCTCCTGACAGGTATGCATAATATGAGGTTGGGCCTGGAAGAAGTTCGCCTTACCTGGCAACTGATTGCAGAGTTCTGCAAAGATAAACAGTTTCAATTGTCAGATGCCTTAGAACCAAAAAAAGAATGAACCACTACATGTAAGATGCAGTTATTTCCTTCACGTTAGAACTCTACCTAGGTCAGTCATTTTCAGGAAGAAAATACAGTGCATTTTTTTCCTCCCCAATAACAGTGTAATTTCTACTGGGCGCTTGACATCAGACAACAATGCTCCTGTGGTGAACGCATCTCTGCATTTGAAATTACCACCATTGCACATACTTCCTCAATTCATTACAGTCAAGTAGTATATAACGCAAGAGTGAGGTGATTCCTATCAATTTTCTTTTAATTCTGCAACCAGAGAGATATATTTAATTGTCTAAGCTCATAGGGAATTTCAGAAAGAGGACCCAGAAAAGATTAAATTAAAGGCCAACCAGTAGGGGTGTGAGGTGCATGGCTGGCTGGAGTCAGTAGTTTGGGTATTTGCTGCTGTGCATCAGCTTCTAATTTGTCTTTTTCACATGTGTTTCTCTGCTTAATGAACAGTGAATGTGTGACCACTGGTCAATGCTAAATCCTCAAATACTAGGTCAACCATATAGGATGCTTCCATGAACTGAAGGCTTCTTGCAGTTTTAGCCTCATTTCCCCTATGAAGGAGATAGGACCAGGCTAACCACCTTGTATGTGGGGAAGTAAAGTCAGAGAGCTGTCATGCACAGGAGTAAGTGCTCATTTGATAGACTCCATGCAGAACCACATTGCAAATCCCTGAGAGAGTAAAATAGGGAGAAATCTCATGAACCTTTTCAGTCACAAATAAATTCTTATGCAAACATATTTCAAAATGTGAACGAGAGTGTGCACCCATTCGAATGAGGTTTTATTCGCTGAGGGGAAGGTCGCATTTTCATCCACAGGACTCCGTGACGAGGAAGATGAAACCATCTTTCGCAGAAATGGGGTCATGGAGGTTATGGCTCCTGGAAGATTTATTAAAAAGGAAATAATTCCTACTTTTCATTCGCAGGGAAACTAGAACACTCTGAAGAAAAATTTTCAACTTTTAAATATCATCGTGTGATTTGTCTAAAGGATAAATTAAATTTGTGAATTTATAAAATTGATATTTATTTGCTTTAACAAAGCTAAAGAGCTGAATGGTTGAATTTTTATGTTGATGTTTTTCTTCCTTGATAAACCAGGCAATTTCTTATTCACAAATCCTTTCTGAAATTTCACATTCTGAATGAAGCTTGAGGACTATATTAAAAAATAACATTCTTTTCATTTTGCTCCTGCATTTTTGTGCAGGTGATCTATTTTACACCTGGATGTGTTGAAATGGATTATTTTTTAATGTTAAATTCATGCAAATTTTTATGTATTTGGATATATAATTTGTATATCTGTAAATTGCTATTATTTTAGTATATCAAATATATATCACTGAACATTGTTATGTAATGCACTATTAGGCTCCATTAATATAAGCCAAGCTTCAGAAAGCGTCATGTCATAATATTCCTGATAACTGCTTAAAATCAGGTAGCAATTTTCTTCATTATTTACTGCTTACTCAATGATATATGATAATTTGCAAATATGACTCATGTCATCTTTATTATCATTCTGATGTGTAAATATACAGACATTTTTACAGATTAAGATCACATGATATATAGATTTTTGCTTTGTTGTCTCCTTTGTTCTCTTAATAATATATTGTGAGCATTTCTCATGGCATTTTTTTTAAATATGACTTTTAATGCTTTCTGATGTACCTTGTCTAGAATGCCACATATGTGACATCTTAACATCATTCCACACAGGGTCTAATCGATTTTTTTTTAAAGATAAATTTTATGAAATCAATTGTGTTAGAAAAATAACATATTTGGTATAGCATTGAGTTAACAACTATGTCATTTTATCAACATTTTACTTTTCAGCTACTTTATAAAATGGCTGTAGCACATCATTGGTAGCCATCGGTGTCCCTTCTTTTCCAGATGTCAATTGGTCACCACATATCCCTTTAGGCAGAGTTCACAGGTCAAATAACAGAACTGAGATTAACGATGAGAGAGTTATCTCTGGAGTATTCTTAAAACTCTATTTTTCATGGGCTTCATGCAGGGTTTGAAATTTAAAGATATGAAGAAAAGGAAGATCCAAGAGGGAAAACAAATAGATTTCCAGAGGAACAGGTAGCTAAAGATATTTCTCTAAAGAAGCCATCCTTTTATCATTTTTAGCGAGCTTCATTTTCCTAAACACTGTAGTTCTAACCCAGTCATCCTTTATCAGGTCTACTTCTACCCACAATCAAAGTCAAGTCTTTCTTTTTTCCTTTGAATTAACCAACTGGTTTCTACCACTTTTAAATATCTCCTGCAAAATGATTCTTTAATATTTTAGGTAGCAGAAATTTGGAACTTCATTTAAAAGCTTAAGTATTACTTTATTCAAGGAGAAATCCAATAAGAGACCCAGAATGTTTGCTGCTTATTACTCCTATACTTTGCAATGTGTTTGACTTACTGGTATCAAACATCAGAGAAGACCATCACTTGTATTTAAGGGAAGAATGGAGAGTGATTGGAAAACAGAATCTGGGTTTATATTTAAACTTCAGTCATGAACTTTTATCTTTGTCAATCTCTCAATTTATTTTCTCCGCCATATTAAACATTTCTCACAATTATACAATATAATGTAATGCAATGTCATTTCATCAAAAAGCTTAAAAACTTTTAAAAAAGAAAAACATTCTTGAATTTTGTGGAAACTAGCCCTTGGTTTAATACCTGCCACACACTGACCTCACTTCCTTTTAAGGTGGCGTGATAGAGCATTCTCCCCTGTTTAGAAGACATGGCATTGCATTAACTTTCCATTTGTAAGGAGACCGTTAGTGTCTATGCAACATGAACTAAAGGGAATTAGCTTCTTATAACAATTAGAAAGATAAAGAAAAGGGGGAGAACATCTATTAAAAATGATTGAAGTAAAAAATTTGACACTTTCTGACCTCAGAACTCATGAAAACACACTCTCCATGAGCCAGATTGCACACTTCCCTTTTCCTTCTCACAGTCTCAGATTGGGCAGCTCAGGTGTGTGCCAGGTATATGCTTCAGCCCAACCCTCCCACCTCTTGTCAGAGAAGCCTATTGTTAGCCAACGGAAGCTCATGATTCAGCAGGTACTTGACGTGTGGTCTCCTGGGAAACAGCTGCCAAGCCTCTGAACAATCCCCTGTTGACTGGCTATATCTCTAGTCATCAAATGCTTCCCCTAAATGAAAGTCATCTTTCTCCAAGTGTAGCAGGGTTTGCTGGAATCCTGGGGCTAATGATGAAATGAGATCCACAATTATGTTGATCCTTCCCCACCTACCCCCAAAGTTGTAGACATTCATTTGGGAACACAGGGTGGTTTCTGGGCATTCTCTTCAAACTTGATGACTATGTGGAAACAGGTCAAAAGTGTCTGCAATAGCCCCAGTGAAATGTTCTGGCTTTTTGCCATTGGTGATTTCTTCATAACAGCTCAAGTGTAAAGGACTCACCAGAGAGCAAGAATTTTCCAACATCCGTGTGTGTATCCATCCATCTGCTAGTCCACATCTAGTTGTGTTTTCTAGTTTTCTATGAACAACTCATCCAAAGCACTGAGGATACACAGATGACAAAGATCTGATGTTAAGAGCTCAGTCTAGGAAGAACAGCTTTCTAATCCATTTCATGTGGAAAGACTATGGACAAGATTCCAGGAAAGACAGTTTGAGTAACAGGGAAGAATTGAATAAGTGTTCACAGAGCATTTAGATTTGGATCTTGAAAGATGAATAGGAGTTTAGTAGAGAAGGGTTTAGAGAACTACATGCTTTTTTGTGACTATTCTTTGGAGATGCTCCTCCACTGTGAAACTGTGCACAGTTCATTTTCTGGGGACTCCCAAGCAGCTTAACAATATAGGTAAATTTAATTATACAAATTCATGTTGTTACCGTCTTCAATAGTGGTTCCACTTTCCAGGTGCTGCCCCTTAGACTCTGAAATGTCAGTAGGACTCAGGATCTGCTCCAACTTGCTTCATGAAATAGCAGGTACTTACCCCGAGAACCAATTTAGGGACACTTTTTCTTTCTCGGTATTATCCCAACAGACCTGTCAGTTCACATCGCACAACTTAGATTCAATCACTTTTATTGTACCTCACAAACCCCGCTTTCTCTGGACAGCTTCTGTCACTATACCCCTGTTCCTCTATCACCTCTTTTTGGGCACATCTTATCCAGTTGAACCTTCCTAGTGATACATCTGGACTTAAAATTAATATTTTAATAACTACCTTTATATGTTGGGAAATGGAGGTTGTGATCTGAAACCAACACCAGACGAAGGTTGTTATTTTTCACTTTTGTAATTCCACTTTCATGATTCATCTGTGAATATATTTTAAGACCTCAAATATAATTACAGGGAGTAGCAGATACAACAAGGGTCTTCTTGGCTTTCGCCTCTTTCGTCCTTGATTCTGCCCATTTGTATACCTCCCAGAGGTGCCCAGGAAGAAGCAATTCACTGGGACTCATGCTCCCAGTTTAAATTCAAATATTTTGTGTTCTCTGAGAGTCAGAGTCAGTGATGGATCCCCATATCTTATTATGGAAATGTGAGTGTTGACCAGATGGACTGTCATTGGTCTGAGATTGGGGTGGTCGTGGGATTACAGCAGGATATGTATATAATTCTAGTCCTTATCTCAAATGAAGGCCATGAATAAGTTCCTTGATCATCTTAGGGAGCCCCTAACTCTCGTTGCCCAAAGACTGAGTTGTCTTACTGCCATTTAGACTAGTAGCCCCTACTCCCTGTGTGATCCATTTCTTTCTTGAGGAGTCATCTGCAATTCACATGCAGGCCAGACTTTGAGATGGAAAAAAATAAAAAAGCAAACCAAACTTGCTATTTGGCAAGAAGTGAAATATAAGAGGTGCAATTGTTTGTGGACTTCATAGACATGAAGCATTTGGCTCTGTCTCCCCACTCATAGTCTCTCTGTTCTGCCACCTGGAGAAATCCTGATGACACCATGCCAGTCTGCTTCTCCTCAATCTAGCCTCTTCTTCCAGGAGGCACGGTCTTTCTCAGAACCCACTGGGGCTCTTCACAGGCACAAATCGTAGAGTAGCTGGTCTTCTCATAACCATGCCTTCCTGTACTCTAATCTCAAGTTTGAGTCTCTTCTATCAAACACATGATTCTTAATGGATTCAGCAGCTGGCAGCAGGTGATGGGGAAGGGGGGAGGTAGCAAGCATTCAGACGTCATTCTTGCAGGTGAATCTGTTCAAATGTGGATTGGAAACCTTTTATTTTGGTCAAGCAAAGTTTATGGGAGCAGAGAAACCCATGATTTCACTATTTTATATTAATTAAATTAATTCCAATTTTGATAATGTTAAACAGAAAACATTTGAGTACCATTGATAGTCAGTGACGATAAATGAAGGAACATCAGTACAGATAACAGAAACTTACTGTGGGTTTGAGATTTTGTTTTTGGTGGTTCATGTAGAAGCAGGATGTGAATGTGTGCAGGAAATTTCAAGTACGCTGAAACCACACTCTGACCAGATATTTTCCCAACCAAAGATAGGATGCATGATTTTCTACAATCCAGAACAAAATGAAAGACGGGCTGTTCTGAAATATCAGAAAGTCTGGATTTAGGCCCATGTTAAGTGTTAATCTCAGAGACTTTTCCCTGGAAGCGCGCAGAACCTCAGCCCATTGCTTATCCACATCTGTGTTGGTTCTGTGATCTGAAACAGTGGAGCAAGGACATGACACAAGGCTGCAGCTAACTCCCAAAGGGATGCATCTTACATGACATTCTGGCTATTTGTCTCAGAAGTTAGCTCTGCCTTATTGTGGCAGGTTTGACCAGAAACAGAAACGAGAGGATGATAGAAAGGATGATGAAGCACTCATAACTTTGGGCAAACAAATCTCACAATTCAAAAGATTTTCTTTCTCTCAATTTTCTCGAAATACATTTCACATTTTGCATTTTATTTCAGTGAAAACAGATACCTCATTGGGAATAACCAGACCCTAGAGCAAGTCTCTGTTCCTTGTGGGTCACATGAGGAAAAAAGCAGTTCTTGGACTAAACTTGATGCTTGTAATTAAGAAGACAGACCTTCTAAAAACTAAACACATACTGATTTTGAAATGTCCTGAGGTTAAGACCTTGCCAGCAGGTTTTTATTGCTGAGCTACAACTCTGTGTGAGCAATGGGGCTGATAATGGAAAAGCTGATGCACCACCTTAATTATCAGATTGCCACCAGGCACTGGCATAATGAAGGAATTTTCTTATTTTTGCGCAAGGAATACTAATTGGAGTGGGAGGAATGGGAGCTCAGGTGGCCGCACTGCAGTAAAATGGTGCCATCTAAAGGGGACCGGAGCAAAGCCACATGTGCTGAGGGGACCAGCAGGATAGACTCTTCCAGCTTCTGGGAGGCTGGGCTTTGCACTTGGTTTTGCAACGCAAAAACCAAAATTGAATTCTTCTGTGTGGATTCTACTGTACTGCTAACATAGCAGGTTGTCGGTGGCATTAGGAATGGGGACAGACGTGACCAATTTCCATGAGTCCGCTTCATGTAGTGGACTTTCTGACCTGGCAGGCCCAGAGACCTGCTGCTGATTGAACAAGGAAGAGGTGAAAGAGGGAGGAGGGGACCAGAAGAAACAAGAGGAACAGGGAAAGGTGGAAGGGGTGGAGGTGGAGAGAGAGAAAAGTGAAGAAGAGAGGCATGGGAAGGTTCTTTGGTGTTATGCAATGCACAATTTAGCATTTAGTCTTTGCAAGCAGTCTCATTTGCACATATTAAAAGAACAAAACAGAGAGGTAAAATGAATTATCCCAAATAGGTACTGTTGGCATGGTGGGAGGCAAATGAAACCTATAAGCTTGAGTCAAGAATGGAATTGGGGGTGGATTTTCTCAGTTAGATCAGTGCTTACTGTATTTATTCTCATTTGCATGAAAATGAAATACTTCAGAGTATCATTCTTCTTCTCTAAGAAATCTGCCCTGAAACAGACTTGGGATAGCAGCACGCACACACACACACACACACACACACACACACATGCACTTATTCCCTCACATACACACTCCCTCACACACAGAGTTCCAGTTAAAATTCCCACTTTACCCCTTTCCTCCCCTAAAATGATATTTTCTAGAGCATCAACAATCCTTCTGAAACCAAGAGTGCTGAGGAAACCCCACTGTGTGTCCAGATTTCACTTGGGTAGAATGAGCCCATTTTCAGAAGCCAGGGAAAAGTTGTCCCTGGTGTACTGTTTCATGAAATTACATAGTAAACAAATGCCACTCGATGACCGAGAAGTATTAATGCATCGGAAAGCACACCTGCCTTAAACTGTTGCCTACACTCTGGAGTCCTGGTTAAGAGCATTGCTTGGACATGGATTGGAGGCTAAATCTAGTGCTTCCAAAATGACTGAGGACCTCAGTGTGGCTAACCACCCAGAACATTCCTTAAATGGAGGGCATTTTTATACAACCAGAACAGGGACCATGGAATCATTTCAATCATTTTTACAACCAAACTGATGTACCCCTGCAACTTACGTGGAGGAAAAGACAATTATTTTGCTCAGATACTCAGAAACGCTGACAGGCTTGTTCTCTGACTGGCTTGCTTGTATTTACATACAGCATGCAGGGATCTAGTTCTACCATAATCAACTACATTGGCAACAGATATTGGGACAAAACTACTTGTTTTCCCAGAGATCACAGTAAGTGGGCTCAGTTGCAATATCACCTATTGGTTTAGTAAAGGAGAAGAAAGGGTCTGTCATTTCAGCAGTTATAGATCCAAGATGGAAGGGACCAAATCAAAAGCAAAGTGACCTCTTTTGAAAATGTAATAGACTCTTAACAAGGCCTGAGCTTTCTCTTCAAGGGGAACAAATTCCCTTTAACTTACAAGCAACTAGGTAGTCAGACAGGCAGGAAGAGAATGGACGAAGAAGCATTTTATTTCCATTCTACACAATTCTTCTAGCAGAGGTATTGATAGCATAACAGAGCATGGGAATGAGTATGTGCTTTCCAATGTGTGCAGTTAGAAAAGGGAGACCAGTCCTCTCACCTGCTCTGGAGGAAGGGGTGCAAACCCATGTTGGAGCTCTTTATAAGTTTCACACTAGCTTCTTTACAAAATCCTAAGATTTCAGCATTAGAGACCTTAAGATATAAGGTTGTCCAACACTTGGCCTTAGGGAGAAGAGTGTGATCCAAGAATATCAGATGGACTGGGCATTCCTAGCATGAGAAGAAGTAATTATGGGAACTGTATGACCCAAGTGTCCCCAGTATCATCTATAGATCAGGTAGTACTACGACTTTCACTAATATGCACTACTCTGTTTCAAACAAATATGAATGCTGCTGGAACTGATAAAATACAACTGAAATAAACCTTTTGCTAAATTTATAGCAACCAAATGGTATGAATAAGGTCTTTAAGACAGATAGTTTATCAATTTAAATAGTTATGATATAATTCTGCAAGAGAATATCCATCATAGAAAATAATGAATGACATTCATCAAATATTTAGCAGTGATGATTGCCTATATCATACTCTCAAATGGTTCAGGAGGAAATATACATATGGTAGTGCCCAAGATTTTCATACCCTGTGTAATCCTCACTCTTACACTGGCAAAACCTGTTTATGAGTAGGGTAGGCTAGAACTTCCATGATTAGATTACTCATCAGCTGACTTTGAGTTAATAAAAAAGGCAGTTATCCTTGGTGGGATCTAATTAGGTGAACCTTTTAGCTAAAGATAAAGCATCAGAGAGATGCCTTTATCCTTGAGAGCACACTACGGTGCTGAAGGGAGAGGCAGCCTCGTGTGGAAAATGACAGGAGGTCTCAAGGAACTAAAGACTCTCTGCTGTCTACATTGATACCTGCCAAAAAATGGCGACCTCACTCCTACAGCCACATGGAACTGGGTTCTGCCAATATCAACAGGCTTGGAAGAGGACCCTGAGCCTATATGGAACCACAGCACTGGTTGGCAGTATGGTTTCAGTCTGATAAGTCCTAGTGGTGAAGACCCAGCTAATTCTCCTAGACTCTTGACCCCTGGACACAGGAAGGTAATAGATGTATATTGTTTGATATTGCTGAGTTTGTTACATAACAATAGACAACTAATATGACTTTTAAAGCAAATATGTCAAAATAGCAACATGTAATTAATCTTGGAGAATGACTTCCAGAGGGCTTCTATACATTTTTGCAACTTTATGTAAGACTGAAATTATTTAAACATTAAGCGTTATCCAAGATGTGCACGTATAAGACTTGCTCTGTGTCAGGTATCATTTAAAGCATTTTAAACATTTAATGCATTTCATTCTCATTAAAAACAAACAATCCTTTCCCCATGATTTAGGTATTATTGTGATTCTTGGTTTTCAGATAAGAAAACTGAGGCTCAGAGAGTTCAGGGGAGCATTCCTGAGGCCACACGGCTAGAAAATAACAGAGTTGGAATTTTTATCCAGCTTCTGATTTCACATCCTAAGCCTCTGAGCCTGTGACTCAGAAGTATTAAAATATTGAAACTGGTGACAAGGTGGATATGATTGAACATCACCCTGCAGGGCTCTGAAATTCAGTGAGTATCATCTTTATTTTTCCCTTTTTTAATTTATTTTTATTTTTTTATTTGCTATGTTAGCATTAATAACCATGATAATATATCACATCAGAAAGACTCACGGCAATGTAATTTAAACAATAGTAGGTTTGGCTTGATGTGGTGATTTAAAATATTATCAAATGTATTCATGTACCATAACTGCTTTATTCCCTCAAATAACTAAAACCTTTTATAATATCTCAAGTCAAAAAATTGTAATGAGATGAGAACTATGATTAGAAATGAGAAGAGAATGGACTTGTATATGGAACTTGGAAGGCAGGAAACCTATGGTGCTGCAATACAATTTTTTAAAAAAGCATGGATGTGTTTCCAATCTCCCAGTCTATTGATTTTCTATACTTCCCATATTTCAGGATTTGGAACAAGACGACCCAAACTCCATTGTGAAATCTAGTCTCCTCGAATCCACCTGACCTCAGAGAGGCAAACAGTGAGTAATTCAAAATATTTTTGAATGAAAGTGTCAGTTTAAGATCCTTAGCATAAAACATACCTACAAAGCCTATTTGCAAAGTAAATTTACTCTGGATTCTTGATACCTATGAAAATTTTTTCTATTATATTTATTTAAAATTACAACAGTTTACATTAGAAACAAGCTCAAACAATTAAGGTAAAAGATAAATAACTGCATACAGTTTAATTTTACAAAATGCAAACATGCATCTTTCATTGTTCCATTATCTGAGTATTAAGCGCCACATAATTGCACAAGGCATTTTCAAATGTCTTAAAGGCTCTAAAATTACAGAGTTGACTTTGGAGAAATAGGCTTTATTTTCCTCCATTATTATACAAATAATTCGACTATACAGATTAAATTCAAATCAGAATTGGATATGTCCCTCACAGAGCTCATTTCTCTTTGGCAGCTCAAGGTTGGTGATTTCTGGTGGCTCATGGGAGCTTACTTGGGCCTTTATGGGGTACAGAATGGGAGCTCAAATTTCCATAATTTAGGACGTTTCAGGTGAAAGAGATCCTAGAGTCCCCTGGGGCCCAGATGACATTACAGCAAGGTTTACCCAAGACAATTCAGTTTGAGCCATTCCAGGTGATTCTAACTGTCTCTTTTACTCTGAGAAATGCCACAACTCGGGAGATGGCACAAATGAGGACATGGAACCCTAGAGTTGTAGGTTTGCTCTTACCTAGAGGTCACAGTAGCAGACACTTTTATCTACTCTTGGGTCTGCAGAAATTATATTCACTCTCTGCCTCCGAAGGTCCTGCCACTCTCCATTGTGGGGCAAAAGAGGATAAGGCCAGTGGGAGAGTCCTTTTTATCCTTATCTAGAATGAAAGATTAGTTACAAACACAGTTATTCACCAAATCTGAGAGGCAGACAGAAGAGAACATTTCTCCATGATTTCTTCTTTACATAAAAACAACACGTTTTGTGGGCAAGGTGGAAAACACAGATGGAGAAAAGCAAATGATTCCAGTAAAATCCCCTCTCCCAGAAATAGATAAGTTACAAACTATTAAGTCACAAAGGAGTTGCAGGAAGTGATTCTAATACTTGGTAGATGGAGAATGTTTTCACTGTGTGATTAACTTTTAGAAACCTGATCCAGTGACTCAGAATTTGTTCTGAAACATTATCCTCCCAGCTCCATTTATTCTTACCATAGCTCTCTGAGACACTTAACTGCTACAATTACAGGGGAAGAAGAAGGGAAAAGTAAAGAAGAAAGGAATGAAGTTCCATGATTAATATGTTGAAAATGGAAGGATTGCCTTTGGTCTTGTCTTATGTGACTCAGAACTCCTGGCCCACCAGGCCTAGGCCTTTGTGGGAAGGTCAGAAGGTCTACCAGGGGGTAGTTGGAGCCTGAATGGACTGCCCTTCTCAACTCAGTAAACTACTAAGGTAGACTGGGAGAAAAATATCTGATTTCACCATTGTTCTTAGTGCCAAGCATGATGCCAGATATGTGATGGGCCCATAGTACATTGACGAGTTAATAAAGTTGCTTTTCCAGTTCTTTTTTTAAGATTGTTGTTGTCAGGCTTTTTCTAGTCTAAACTCAACTCTGAACCCAAGTGTTTTAGGTGGTTTAAAAATTACTATTTTCCTATTCCAAATACGTATGAACATCTAATTTCTCTATCGGACTCTGGGAAGACAGGGATGAATACGAAAGGAGTACTACTTTTGAGGCTCCTAGAATTGCATAAGTAACCAAATACTGGGAGGTGGCATGGTGACTTGACCTTATCAATTACACAGACTTGGTCCAAATGTCCACTATGGGTTCATGAGATTTGTATTCTTGGACAAGTTTCTTTGTCCTCTTCCTCTTCCTGTTTATCTTCATCACCATTATTATCATCTCCTTGGTGGGGAAAAAGATAATGTCAAGCCATAGTTTTTTGTGGATTCAATATGTTATTTAATGTAAAATACCTGAAGACCATTTGGTACAAGGCAATCCTTTAACAAATGTCAAGAGTTATGATTATTCAACAGCTGTGCAAGTTTATGCAGGTGAAACCTTCTGAGTCTGTGCTGCTGAAAAATGGGTACCATGATATAATGATTCTTACATTGCAAGTATTTTTAATTATTTGCATGAACCCACAAGGTATGGGTCTCCATTATGGTCCCAGTTTCAAATGCTTCAGGTTGGGTATCCAACTGTCAGAATCTAAGGACACAGAACTCCCATGTCAACATCTGGTTCTGGCACCTGGCCTGAGCCCTCATGTCACTTTCACCCCCTTCGTGTGCCCACCCCTCTGCTGCTGCATGCTCTGCTAATAAGGATTCATCAGCAACCTTCCTAGATTGCTATTGACTCTGGAAAACACAGAGAAAGACGGCTCTCCTAGCAATTTGGTAACAAAAATTCTGAATTGTTTATAATGCAGAGTCCTAGGGGGATGGGCAGAGACTGGGGTTTCTCCTGGGAGTGTAGTCTAGCTTGGCTTCTTTCCCTTTCCTGTCCTACTCTCCACATCCCTGGCCAGTTACTCCTGGGAGCAGATATCTGGTGAATTACAACCACCAGACCCTTAGCTTAGGGTCTGCTCTGAGAACCTGAACCAAGACTGTGTCCGGATAATGCTGGATATAAAAATCCTGACCCATGTCATGGTGCGTGGAAGTACATCAATAACTTCAGGATGTCACCTGCCTTTCCTGACAAGTAGCACTGACCTGAGAGACAAGGGACCTCCAGACCAGTCCTCTCTTGATTCTCCCCCAAAGCTGCATAGACTTGACCTCTGCTAAACTATGCACCTGCAGGGACTCTTGTAGCCACAACCCTTCTCAGGGACTGCCCCACACTCCTAGACGAGGAAAGTGTGCTGGATGAATGCACAAATGCTCTGTTTTGCTGTTACCAACTCACCACATCCTCAAAATAAACATGAGAAGTGGGCATCATAACTTCTACTTTGCTGGTGAGGAAATGGTGTTGAGAAATTAAGTTACTTAGTAAGGGTCATACATCCAGTTATACCCAGAACCAGATGCAAGATCAGACTGATGAGAAGCACATTGTTTTTACTTGATTGTGGTGCTCCCCTGAGAGCCCCCACCCTGAGGACTGTTAGATGAAGAGATTCTGGACCCCATTCCTGTCATACTATGCAGATCTCCAACAATGAAAAGAATAAGTGAATTTTCTGTCCACCCACATTTAAGAATCAGGGAAAACAGGATGACATCCTAAATGCTGCTTTGTTGAGGTAAAGATTCCTGAATTTCAAATTAACTCCTTATGGAGCATAAAGCCATAACTAATGTTTGGAATGCCAATGTTAGTTAACATGGAATGTATGCATGTGGGTATGATGTTGTTGGATTGTTGAGGGGGGAAATTATCCACTTCCAAAGGAAGTTGTAGCAGGCAGCTGATGATCTCCTACTTCTTTTGTCAGATTTCTACAGGGCACCTTTTTTTCAAAACAATCTTTGAATAAACTAAATTCAGACCTTAGGACTCACCAGTTCTATAACAGCTCTCCATTTTGACTGATCTACTACAGTCTCACACGCACACAAAGATATCTATCCTTATCAGTTCCTGCTCACTGAATGTTTCCCGAGCCAGCTCACTTCAGTTGTCACAAGAGTATGGGAGCCAGATGGGCACTAGGGTTCTGAATTTGGTGTTACCTTTGGTGCACTTGCTAGCACCTTCCTTTTGTGTTCACTAAATGTAGTCCTTCCATCACGGTTTTCCTTCCTACTCTAATTTGTCCTTTAATTAATTATTGCCTTCTGTACTGAGATGATGTTCAGAGTGTTCACAGTGGACAGGGCTGCCTACTGACAACTCCCACATGGGAAGAGGGGCCAGCTGTTATTGACAGCCAGGAGCACCCCAAGCACCATGATCAAGCAGAGGACAGACTATTGGACTGGGTAGTAGGAAGAACAGTCCTGAGAGAGCATCGCCTCAGAGGTAGAAGTCAGTGTGGGCCATCTGTTGGGCCTTGGAGCCTGGTTGGTTTGATATAACAGCTTGGAATTGGTGGTTGGCTAACCGAGTGGGGTGAGTCTTAATGAACAGACATTGGTTTTAATTAATTAGCTGTTCGGTTAGTTCCAATTCTTACCTTCCTCCAGGAGCAGAACATTTCCAGAGTAAGCAGCCCCTGGACTGTCTGGCAGAGGAGAAATGCTAGGGCCAGATTCTCTCAGACAACAAGACTTTGTCCCAGTTCGGCTTTCAAGAGGGATAAGTGAAACGCATGGGGCTCAAAACAGATTGTGACTTTCAGGAGTATGTTCTCAGCACCCATAAATTTCCAACTCTGAAGTGCTTACCTTCCTAGAACCCCAGATACCCTCTGCTGTAAACTTCTAGAAGACAAGATGGGAGCAAGTATAATGTACTCCAGAGCCTCAGAGAAGCACAGATGTGTCTGCTGAGCCAGATGACCTAAGGACAAGATGAGGATTTCCAAAGATGAGTCCCTGGAGACCCCTGGGAGGATGCGATCTCATAGACTACTGCTGACACTGCACTGGAGACACAACCACACCCCCAAGGGCATAGGAGGGTTACTGAGCTCACCTCATTTTCCCTCTTGACACCAAAAATAATTAAGCTGTCATGGAAATAAAGAAAATTATCTTTTAACAAGCTTGCGTTTAGCCCTAAGCTTGTTCAAAAAATGTGTGTGTATGATCCTGTGAGTGCATACACATCTGTGTGAGACCTTAGTCTGGACAGGCCCAGAAGAGGACAAAGCTGAAGGGTTTGTGTGGAGGTAGTCCCAGGGCTAGGAAAGTGATAAGGATAGACTGTGGCATCAAGCATTGGTGAGAAGAATGCGTGAGGGTCAATCTTAAGGAGTCCTTGTTCTCAGGAGGTCTGTACTCACACATAGACTTGAACAGCAAAGGCACACTTCAAACGGAGTAACCTGAAACAGGCCAGATCTTTGCTGCAAAGAGAAATGCAATCAAATACCATGCCCACCTTTCTCAGTCGGGTTTCGGGCTGTGCAGGATCAGGGTGAGGGCACATCACTGACTCTCAGCTCTGCTCAGATGTCAAACCATGGGTAAAAGACACTAACTTCTTAGTATTTAATAAATGTGGCGTGGGGTAGGAGTCCCACCCACTATTTCTCTTTGTCAAAGTCAACAAGAATGGTGCTCCAACAGATAGTCAATGATATTGTCTCCAGCGTGGCCACTGGGTCACCCAAATGAAAGAACCAAAAGCAATAGTCGCCTGTTCACAGGGTTGCCACAGACAGGAGGCAGGTGACCTTTAAAAGAGGCAATGTGAGTGTCCCCCTGTAAAGCCCCTGTTTATCTCCCACTTGGGCTTAGAAAATGTGGGCAAGTTCAGGTGGCGAAAAACATGACAAATTTATTTTCAGTGTTGCTTCTGTCACCACAAAGTTGCTGATGATAAAGGGAAGGATTTTCACATTTAAAAAAAGGACTCCTTTTCCTGCTCCCTCTTCTGCGAAGGGTGGGAGGCCTTCAGTCTATGCCTACAACACTTCCTCCCTAAGGAAAAGGAATATGAGGCAAATGGATGTGCGATATTAGGGTATTCTTTCACAGCATGTTAATTTTTTTGAATAAGCAATGAATTGAGCACTATTGTCCTCTGTTCTTATCTGTGAATCAGGAATTAGAGACAGTGACAACAGAAATATCAAAGGTAAACAAAGCCACTAGGGCAAGAATTGAAACAGAGCCAGATAGACAAAGGCTTACATTAAAAATAACTTCTGATTATATCTGATTATTCATTTTAAGTGATCTGGCAAACCTTCCACAAAGTTCCCACTTGCAGTGCCAGTGTGTCCAGCACTCCCAGTCCTCTGCTTCCTGCAGGCTCCAGACCAAATGCAGATCAGCAACGGGATGGCATCTTCCTGAACTATTTCTGCTGACACTCACCTCCTTTTAACTTTTTGTTCCAAAGTAGCGATTGTGAATATTTTAATAGAAAATAAATTCATGTTATCTTCTCGTGAAACCATGGAAGACTGTCAGAGCCCAAGCACATGGAAAAGCGGAAAAGTCATTTCCCGTGTGGGTCCACGTGTGCATTCTGCTGCAAACTGATGGCAACTGTAGTGACTGTTCAGGACAGAAGCATTATTTCTCCCTTAAACCATGGAGCACGACGTGCAGTCCGGTCAGGCGGTCCCCAACTGCAGCCTGGCTCCCATCTCTGGGCACACAGTGCTGCTTGGTCCTCCTCGCCTGTCAGTCAGAGAGAAGGAGGGAAAGGGCGTGACCGATCACATCCTTTCTGCTCAAGTTCATTAGACAGATTTTATTTATGGAGCCACAAGAACCTGCAACACCGACCAGAGTAGGCCAACCATCTGTACTGTTTTAAACTGGACAGCATCATTTGTTTTCTCTTTCCTGCCTCTCAATTTTGTCCTGTTTTTAATAAATCAGGGTTGTCTGTAATGTGGGGCAAAAGAGACATTTGAGTTGCCTGGGGCCTCTTCTTTTGAAGGGGCCCCCAAACCCTGTCCTTTATTGTCTCAAGGAAAGATGGTCAGCTAAGACTGGAGCCCTGTCTGTGCATTTGACGAGGGGAGGATCAAATGTACAGATCTTTCCAGAAAGACAAATCCAAGAAACCCATCACAAGCTAAAAATATGAAAATATTTTTACACTTAATACACTTAATACACCTAAGTCTACCACAGCTCAGCCTGGCTTATCTGAAACATTCTATCTTAGTCGCTTGGCCAAATCAACTAACACAAAGTCTGTCTTATAGCAAAGTCTGGAATATCTCATGTAACTTAGTGAGCACTATGCTTAAAGAGAGAAACAGCATTCAAAATGTGAAGTATGTTTCTAGTGAAGACATATTCTTTTGAATGAGTATTGGACCTCCTCTGTGGCCTGTTATTTCATTCCACACAGTGAACATGCTCAGTAGATGCAGACTGAAAAGAATACGTATTATTATTATTACTTTATGAAGTCTGCAATGTTGCTGCCTCATCTCAGTTCCTGCTTCTTTACCAAGTCATTCAACTTTCTGTTTCTTAGAATCTAGAATCTGGATGAGGGAGATAAATATTTAATTCTGGGATAGTTGGCAATTGTTAGATGCTAACCACCTGTTCTGTCCCACTTCCTGTCTGGTCCCC